>JAKSZP010011050.1:0-61266 GCA_022478985.1 Massospora cicadina
TTAGATTTTATTACTATTAAAGTCTTAAAGAATATTAGCATTTGAGTTTACAATATAGATCTATAATATGAAAATGATGACTATCATAATTATTACATATATTCACTGATGATAGGCTTTAATTAGAATCACTAAGAAAACTATCTTAAAGCCTAGTGGTTCTGCCATAGCTTTATAACCAAGTGATTGTCAGTTCTAATGCCTGTATGCAATTTTTTAATTACAAAAATAATTGAATACATTTATGAAAGGTTTACTTGATTATTAGAACTAAGTCCTAAAATAGGTTTCTTAGAGTTTTAATAATATTTTTGTATTAAACAAATATCTAATTAATTTTTTTGCTCATCTATTTAAAATTAAGATAAAATTTATCTATCACAGTTTAATATATATTAATTTAACATGTCTAATTTATAAAAGTTTTTTTTATAAAAAAAAGTAGTCAGATATTACTATGCAATAATATTATATAAAATATTATGATATCATCAAACTTTTAGGCAAGTATTACATATCTGAATATTTAGTATATATCTAATAATATATTAAGTATAAACTTATATATACTATCTAAATAATTCATTATTTTAATTATAAAGTTAAATGCATTTAAATAAGGTTCATAAACTTCTCTTCTTTAGCACTAGTGGTGCCCAACCCAAACAGGGGGAGCTGCCATGCATCTTTATTTGCAAATGGGCCAAACAAAGGGATTATTATAAATAAAAATTCCTAATATGGCACCTCAGCTAACAGCCTAGGAAGCCATATCAGAAGGTGAGGAAGCTTTGGGGAAACTTTTGTCCAGCACCCGCTTTAGCTGGTGGGCCATGGTGGACAGCATTGGGGTGGGAGCATCAGCGACATGGGGCATAAGGAGGTATAGGGGTTCATAAACTTCTCTATCCTTAAGTATTGGGTTTCTATGTTACAAAAAAAGTAAATTTATTAATAAAGAGTTATTTCACCTTTTTTACAAATGAATACAGGCTTAGAACTGGTAAGTATAGAATTTTTGGTAATGAGTTTCAGATGGCTTAGTATAGATGGTATTTTTAAATTGAAGTAAGGATATAAAAAATCCTTGCAAAAGATGGGAAGCCTTTCAATAAGTGTAAAATTTTAGGACTTGTATTTATTATTATTGTACATACTACTTTATGAAATTTATGTCATATTTAATTGTTTTAGGGGAGGATACCCCAGTGGTAGAATAGGGACCTCTACCGCTGCCTCCCCGAGTTCGATCCCGGTAGTGAACTTTGGGTAGGGGACGATTATGACTGTGTTAGCGTTGCGCACCAATGCCCCGAACCGAGATAGCGAATAGCAAAGGCGGTCCATGGAGTTCCTGGCCTATCATACGCCGCGCATGGAGGTTTTCCGGGTTTTATCCTCCTTTCCCATTTTCACTTCCCCTCATCGGTGCGGTATCGTCCCCAGGTCGGCCCACCTCGAATAAAATTTAAAATTTAAAATTTAATTGTTTGTAAGCAGTAACACTGTTAAATACTAAACAATTCAATAATATTTGGTAATTCTGCTTTTTTAGATTTAATTTAGATATCAGATTGGGATACACCAAATTGCCAATTCATTTATTTTTCCTCCAATAAAGCAAAGTCAATAATGAGTAATTTTTATATAATGTATTCCCTGTTTCTAATCTAGTGTTATTTTCTAAGTTTGCATTTTACTATTTTATAATTCAATAGGTAGAGTCCATGTAAATGGAAACACTAATAACTTGAAATAATATCATGTTTCATAATTGAGGTTTTGAAGTTATGTTATACTTACAAGCAATAAAACACCATACTATTATGTCTAACTAAGTGACATTAAGCTTATTTACCAACAGTTTTATAAGTTATCTATTTGTTTATTTAAATAGATATGTAGAACTTATATATATATATATATATATATATATATATGACTAGAATATGTAGCAAGTATAAATTAAAAGATGCACTTTAGAGTATACAGAGCAGATTATGTATTTCAATACTAAGTCCCATTAATGCTAGATATCAAGTTATCTAAAAGTAAGTTATATGCTAAACTTATTCTGTTAAATTTGCTTTAGCTTAGGGTTTCTTAATTTAGGAAATAGAGAAAGTGGGACTAAGCCACTGCTCTCCTATATCTTTGATTAAAACACAAGTCTAAAACAAAAACTATATAATAAACAATGGTAGTTTTAAAATCAGTTCCAAATGCCTAAGAGTGGATAGAGTAGTTTTAAACTATTATATCTATTTGTTACTATTTCAAATATTAATATTAATATTGGAAATGTTTTAAATTTTACTTGAGGTGGGCCAACCTGGGTACGATACCACACTGATGAAGGATGAAGGGGATTTGAATTAATAGGAAAGGAGGATAAAATCTGGAAAACCTCCATGTGTGGCATATGATAGGCCAGGAACCCCATGGACCGCCTTTCTATTCGCTATCTCAGTTCGGGACATTGGTGCGCAACTCCAACACAGTCATAATCATCCCCTACTCAAAGTTCATCTACTGGGATCAAACTCGGGGGGCAGTGGTAGAGGGTCCATATTCTACCACTGGGGTATCCTCCCCTTTATTTTAAAAACTAATATTAATATTGGAAATGTTAGTGAAATAGTGTGCAAATAATTTGTAATGCAAGATTAGGTAAAAAAATGCTCATAGAGAGTTTTTATTTTTTAAATTTTTAATTTTTAAAAAGATTCAGCAGTAGCAAGAACTACTTGAATTTTCCTTTTTTAACTCCATATCACTAATTTAATAATGATAAAAAGGGATAGAGGAAGCAATATTCATCCTAGACAACATATTTTGAATCTGTTATGGTATTTTTACCTCACCTTAGTTAGTGGCTACAGGTATGCGCAACTACTCCTGAAAATGCTCAGAGAGAAACGTTAAGTTGCTGAAGCACGTGTATTATAGCATAAGTTGCAAATTGATAGTTTATATGAATGTTATATGGTCTTTAACTGGAATTATAAGTTACATAAACAAGTTATAACAAAAACGTGCTGATGGGCTTATGGGGTAACTACATCAGGTATAAAACGTAACAGCAATCAGATAATTGGTATGGTTCTAAAAACACTCCTAGTTGCCATGATATTCAATTTAGCGTTATTATGGTTACTTAACACAATGGACGGTGCGCTAAAAGAAACTCGATGCCATCAAATGTTAGATTGCTTGATAAGATTAGACTCGGTTCATCAGGGTGCGTCATTAAGTCGCCTAAAAATCTAACTTCAAATTCAAAGCTGGGTTGGGCCGGCCTCATTCAAGACTTCAATGCCTTTCATCAAAAATATCCTTTTACCAACGAAGTCAGAAAACGAATCAACATTATCACCAACCAATTTAAAAAAGAAGCTTCACATGCCTTAATTCTACGCCAGCTCTTTTACCATATTAGCAAGGAGATGCGGGTATTAAACTACATCGATTGTCCCTTTCACACTATGTGCTTAATCGTAGTCAACTGGAAAGACGAAAACTTTACTACAACTATTCATCATCACACAAGTAGGAACCTTATGCCCCGAGAAGGATTATGTCGTTAAAAAAGCCTGACAATGTTATCTTTAAATACTTCTTGTGTATAAATGGCCCTAAGAGAGGCTATGTCTATTTCCGTCGTATTTCATTTGGAGTTAGGCTGAACGTTGAGTCTAATAGGCCTTTTTATGCTATTATTCCAGCCACCTACTTTATTGAACCCATCCTCTTGCCCACTAAAATCCCAGACGGTATTTTAGGATTCTCTCCTTCATAAGATACATATTGCGAATTCCTTATTATTTGTGAAAGTATTACTTTTTGTTTTGCTTTTCGTCTTACCTCGAATAAACTTTTGAATAGCTTTAGCTATTGTGCAAAAGCAGCTTTAGGTATTGTATTATGATATAACTTATATGTTCATTTTTTAAGTTTATCCAATCTAATAATATTGAAGCTTTTATGTTCTAAAAAGACTTTATATTTTATCCTTATTAAAACTATAGATGATAATTTATATCTTTAATGCCACAATATACTATTTTTTTAGTACTAGATGCCACAATATACTATTTATCAAAATAACATGGATTTTTATATCTTTGCTAGCACAAAAAAATTGGAAAAAAGGACCTCCTTTAAAAAAGGCACTAAAAAGTATGAAATAATCGAGAAATTATGGCTCCTCAATAAAACCCTTTTTGAAGTCAGCGCCATCTTCCAACCTGACTTATAGAATTTTGCTCACAAATACAAATTATATCTTATGTCTGGATTGGGTCCAAGTGTAAACTATAAGCAACTTAGAATACACAATGCTGAATGTATATGTTATAAATACCTATTATAAGTCAGTTAAAATATGGCGCCGACATCAAAAAGGTTTTTATTGAGGAGGCATAATTTCTCAATTATTTCATACTTTTTAGTGCCTTTTTTAAAGGAGGTTCTTTTTTCCAAAAAAAAACTTTTTCCCCAAAAAAAATTTAGTGCCTTCTAAAAGTAGATCCTTTTTCAATTTTATTAAAAAATTCTCATATTATATATCCTTTTTGAACCATCACTATTTCTCTATAAAAATAAAACTCATTGTATATATATTATATATAGTACCTCATAAACAAATATACTAGTAACTCATTTTATTATATTTAGTTGATTTTATTGGTCAATCCATGCTAAATTTACTGATCGCCATCTACAGTAATTCATTTTAATAAATTTAGGTGATTTTATTGCTCAATCTATGCTAAATTTATTGATTGCCATCTACAGTAATTAAGTTTCTTAAATTTAGTTGATTTTATTGCTCAATCTATGCTAAATTTACTGATTACCATCTACAGTAATTAAGTTTCTTAAATTTAGTTGATTTTATTGACCAATCCATGCTAAATTTACTGATCACCATCTACAATAATTCATTTTAATAAATTTAGGTGATTTTATTAGTCAATGTATGCTAAATTTACTGATCGCCATCTACAATAATTCATTTTATTAGATTAGGTTGCTTTTATTAGTCAATCTATGGTAAATTTATTGATCCCTATCTAAAAGAATTCATTTTATCAAATTTAGATGAGTTTATTGGTCAAATTATGCAAAACGATAGCCAACTATAATGATTTAAGCTCATCCCGCTATGATCTCATACTCGCTTGGATTTTGAATATACTCTCAGCTATAGGACATATATCAAAAGTTGCTTCGAAGCTATTGCTTCACCAATGCCGGAATAAAGTTTATCCAGAGATGAACATACCCAAAATTAAAATCAATCGCTTCCGAGTCCATTTTGATATACTTACTAAATTAATGCTCATATACTGGACCAATAATTACAAAAGTAAAATTGGACCTAAATTGGAGCATCCTCTTTTTTGGAAAATTTAGGCATCTAAATTGGTATTGTAGTTTCAGTGTTATGCGCGAACAAGCAGAAAAAAAACAAAAAAATATATACAGGTCGAATAGAGAACCTCCTTTTTCAAATTTGGTTAAAAAGTAAACGAGGGTGGTCGACCTCGGGACAAAATACCACGCCAAGTTTTTTTAGCTAGTGTGGTTTCGAACCTGTTTCATTCAAACCCGACCCAGAGTGGAGCAGGACCTAACGCTTATTATACTTGTAACAAGTTCAAATCTTAGAACCAATAAATACTTTGTCTATATTTGAGATCCCAAAATATTTTGATCTATGGTAATTACTCAGAATTATAAAAATTCTAATACTCTTAGCTTAGTTTCTGAACTACCTAAGATTTTTAAGTTTGGAATCAAAAACAGCCTAGACTGTTAATTTTAGTTAAGATCAAAGGATGTTCTCCTTATCATCAAAAATACTATAGTTTGAGTCCACTTAGTATAGATAGTTGCTTTTATTGATGATTTTTTTATTATATAATGTTGTATACTATTTTGAGATATAATTCAACTCTATATCATGTCTGTCTTATATATTACAACCACTGGTGTTTATTACTTAAAGAAAACTAAATTCAAGGAGATAATAGATACTACCATTAGTGTTTTTAATTAATGGTAAATAAGTTCCTAAAGGTTATGGACAGGTATTAGTAGTTGTAGCCCTTACTGTGAAATAAAACGCTTTATATTCCATACTTCATAAAATTTCTAAAATTACCTTAAAGTCTTTATAACCACTTATTATGAAGTAATTGTAAATTTCCAAGTTTAGAAAAATTATAATCAACAGAAAATGCTTTTTAGTTAACCAGATGCTTTATTGATAAACAATTAGCTCTTAAATTTTGCTCATATAATATTTACCTCACATAAACTTCAGATTCTAATTATACCATCACATAGAGCTAAAAAACTGTTTTATAAATTACTAGCTGATTTGCCAAGCGCTGCTTGGGCTCATAATTTTATCATAGGCTGATACATCACTTTTATAAAATTAATCATTATTTTTCATTAATGAACTATAAACTTACTTTTTTAGTACTAGTGGTGCCCAACCCAAAAGGGGGAGCCGCCACGCATCTTTATTTTGCAAATGGGCCAAACAAAGAGATTATCATGGATTTAAAAAAAACCTATTATAGCCCCTAGTTTATCAGCCTAGGAAGCTATATCAAATGGCAAGGAGGCTTTGGGGAAAATTTTGTCTGGTGCCCACTTTAGCTGGCAGATCATGGTGGACAGCATTGGGGTGGGAGCATCAATGACATGGGGCATAAGGAGTGTAGTTGGAGGTTTTCTTTGTTAATGAGGCCAGCGGTGTCCATCGCCTCAACATATTGAGCAAGTTGATGCTCAGCAAAATTGATGAGAGCCAGCACACAAGTAATTGACTTGATGCGCCATTGGGAATGGGGATAATTGGGGTCAAAAAGAGAAGTTTTTACTGCATCAATGCAAGCACAGCTCACACCAAAAGCAAGCTCCTCAATTTCATACTTTGCATCTTTCTCAAAATCATGAGGAAAATTGGGGATAGGAATACCCTTGACAAGGGGCTCCATTGCCCCATGGAGTTGCTGGCAGAGGAGGGTGTTGGCCGGGGCATCTGCAGCTGCAACTGCCATATTGTTGATATTTTTATAAATGGGAAACCCATTTTCTGGATGAAAATGGCAGGAACACAATTCAGGAGGGTCAACAAAGAACTCCTCCAAAGCAAAATTGGGCTTCACGTGGCATGGCTGTCCATCCTCCTCAATCCATTCAAGAGCCTCAAATGGATTGGATTCAGCCAGCGCTGGGCCAGCCACAGGAATTGGGGCTGTGGCTGGAGCTGATTGGCCATGTGCTGTCAACCATGGCAGCTCAGCTGAAACTGATTCAGCTATCAACTCAGGATTCTGTAATCTGGTCAAATTTTCAAAAAGTTTAAATTTTTGTAAATTTTTATTGGCTGCTGCTTTCAAAGCAGCGCCAGAATTCCCTACATTGGGGGTGGGAGGATTGATCCCCATTCAAAAAATTGGGGTAAGGCAGCTGCTGGGGTGGCACCTGAGCCCTGAGCGGCGGATGCGGCAGAAGTGGCAACTGTGGGGCACTTGCACTTTGAGTGGTCAAGCTCAAAGCACAAGGGGCAAATGGCGCGGCCATTATCAATGTGTGCCCAGAATAGATAATCAGGGGCGGATCTGATCACAGTGCAGGGGGAATCGTGAGGTGAGAGTTGCAATGAAATGGGCAGATTGTTGCAGAGGCACAAGGTCCTGCCAACTGATACACCCCATTGGGAACCACAAACTGCAACATGGGGTCTGCGCTGTAAATGGCCAAACCCTCTGTGAGCTCATGGCGAAGACATTTGGGGGAAAGGAAAGAGGGCAAACTGTTGAACTGGACCACTAAAGTGGCCTCATCTGGGAGCTGGGTGTGAACAGTGGGCAAAGGAATTTTTTAAAGATTAATGGCAGCTTAGCTGCTGCCACTGCATCAGCTTCTGAGCGGAAGCCAAAGTTGAAATACCCCTAAAGGGGTGGAAGTCAATAAAGCCAGCAGTTTTAAGAACTGCCATGGCCAGCTCGATGATGGCCACGCTTGCATATGGGAAAAGGTTCCCATATTTGACCTGGAGGCTGAAATGCAAATTGCTCTGTGGGAGCACCAAAGGGCTCTGGAGCACTGCCTGAGAGCTGGCGAGGTGGTGAGCCAAGTCCAAAGGGGGACATAACACCCAGTAGCATTGGGAGGGCTAGCAGAGCCAGCCCAGGTGCGCTTCAGCGGTGGCCAAAAGATGCCAGATGAAGGTGCACCACCACCCCAAGCTGGGGCAGCAGGCGTTGATTGCATTGACATTGGTAAGTTTTGGCTCAATTGAGAGGTTGTTTTTTGTATTTTTCTTTAAAATCTGAATTTGGCTTTGATTTGGGTATTGAAGCAAAAGAAAGATTACTATAAACCTACTTTCAAAATATCATATATTGAATCATTTAAAATAATTTAATATCCTAATAGTTAAGATATTGTTATTCACCATTGCAACAATATGAATAGAATATCATAAAAAATTTTGGTTAAATATAAATATTTAATATTTAAGGAATACCTATTAGAACTTACACAAAGGTATCTAAACAATAGCTATACAAATATACAGTGTGCATACATATAAATACATTTTCAACATATAAAACAGAAGTAATTTTAGGTGCAATTACAAATTTTATCAAGATGGCTTACCATAAACAACTTTTTTTGTCACAACTCTTTGAGCTCTAGCAATTGTTTTGTGAACAAACTCTGGATCATGTTATAAAGGGCTGTCCATGAGAAAACTAAGGGATTCTAGTTGAATACACACCACTCAATTGTATGCCCCTGAACCTTGTGAATTATTATAGAAAAATTAAGTCAAAAATATAATTTTAACTGCTTGAAACAAAAGAATAATGTTTGTGATCAGTGGTATTTGGAGAATGAATACTACCTCACTTTTGTCTTTGCTTGTTAATATTGTATTTTATAGATATTAGCAAAAATATTTCTGAGTCTGGTACCACTTCAAAGTTCTGGTGAATCTAAATTAATAACAGCAGGATAACAGAAACAATCTTAAGCTAAAGACAATGTGATGGCATTCCAGTAGGTTCTAGTAACTTTATAAATTAAATTTGAAAATTTAATGTCTCTTCAATATCCACTACTGTATCTATAGATTTGTATTCAGTGACTGGGTCTAAAATTTATCTTTATTTGGCTTTCAAATCATGAATATTATTATTTTAGCTGCAAGGATAGCTCTTTCACATAACTATTCATGTTTTCATCATTTTCAGGTATACTTGGACAAACTTTTTTAGCACTAAGTGGTATACTTGGATAAACTTTGTCAATCATTTCTTCAATTGTTACAACCAGTTAAAATCATGTGAAAAGCTAAAAGTATGCCATTTGAATCATTTAAAAACCGCCTTTCTTAATTGGTAAAATTTAACTGCTAAATTTTTGGATGTCTCATCTTTGTTGAGCCAAACACTCGTGCTTTTTTTAATGGTTTTATAACAAAATCCCACAAACAAGATTTTTTCAGGACTCTATTGAGTTTAACTGCTGGATTTATTTTAGTATAGCTGGAAGAAGGTGATAAAAATAACTAATAAGATTCAGCAGAGACCCTTCCATAAACTGAACATTGTTTCTCAGGTCCCTCTAAATACTGTATAGGTTATCTAGTGATTTCTTGTGGGCCATTGTACATATTTCTTTCACATATTTTCTTATTTATGGTACCATTGCCTGGGCACTTGTTTTGCTAATACTTAACACAGGTTATACTTCCATATTTACTTTACATAGCAAATCTGATATTAAGTGTGCTGTACATCCACCATCTAAGAGAGTAGTTCTCATGCCAGAAGAAGCCAGTGAAAGTGCAATGTAATATTTTTTATTGGATTTTATTGAAATTGAATTTTTCCAGAAAAGGCATCAATTCCCATGAAGCATCTAGATAAATGATACCTCCATTTTTTTGTTGACACATTCCTTGATGCCATCATAAGCTTTTCCTTCAATCATCCAACAATAGAGGGTTATTGGACTGAATTATCCTTTTAATTCTGAGGTTTGTATTATTTTCACATAGAAGATCTGCATTACATGTATTTTCAGTGTTTCTTTCTGGATTTGGTAGCCCAAACTATAGCAAAGGGTTGGTACAATTTGGTATACATTATATGATATTTTTATAATGAGTTAGTTTTGAATTTCTTCATAAGAAAAAAATTATCACTGCCATTTTCATGAAGTCCTGAAACAATGTTTTCACTCATAATTTCACAGTACTTTTCCTAAAAAATACTAAGATTAGTTAGTTTTCAGGTAGTCAAGATATATGCAAAATAAATTTGTACTTTCACATGGAGATGGCGTTTATGCTACTTCAGACACTTCTTGGACCTAGTTAACATCATCTTCCAGTAAACCCAGGTTTTGACAGGCTTCCCTAATAGTACTGTTTAATTCACCATTAACATTTTTTGAGCGTTTCATAGTAAATATTTTCTGGACATATGAAGAAGAATTTTAAAATAATTGGCTTTAATTGGGTGATCAGTGTAGACATATATAAAGCCTCAATTGTAAAAACGTCACTTCCCAAAAATATGTATAAATTTTTTCATTTGAGATATAACGTAACTTTCATGATACAAGCATAATAGTGAGGAACTTTATGAATATAATAATATCCTTTCAAATATATCCTATTGACTAAGCATGAAGAAGGCTTTCAAAGTTGTCCTCTTTGGTTCAGAATTAACTTCATGTACATTTCTCTCTAGTAAAGTAGACTCTTTGGCCATTCTCTAAGCATACGCTTAGGTGAAAGACTGTAGGATGTCTCTCATGGGTAGAAAAGCTCTTTAATTGGCAAATTGCCTCATTGCTGCTTATTGTTGCCTCAACTGATGTTAAAATATATATCATGCTCACCTGCAATTTTTAATCCAGAAACAGCAATATTACTTCCCTTGTTAACATTTGCATTATAATCTATAACTAATAAAGTGCAGAATTCAATATTTGTATGATCCCAGAACATTTTAGAAAGTAAAGGTGAGTATGATGATACCCACTTGTTGTCAATCTCATTTTTTTACCTTGAACGCTTTTATTGCTGTGTATCCACAATCTTATGAAACTCTTCTCCTATGCTTTTGATAGCTGTCATCCCCAGATTGTGTCTTTTAATAAATTTTCAGGATAACTTTTGATAAATCTCCTGATTTCTATGCAAGGTGCATTCTGGTCAGTTTTTTCCAGGTGGCCCATAAATATTGAGCTTTTTTAGTACTAGATGGTAATATTGAGCTTTTTAAAAATATACAAAACTTACTATCTTCAGATATAGAAACTTTGCAGAAGCAACAAAATCTATTTGAATGGAGTTATTTTCTTTTTTTAAGCCAGATTTAGTAAAAATTCAGAAGTTATTTTTCAGCCACACAATAGAATAAATTAAATCTAGTTCTACAAGGATTTGGCTTGGTCAAATTCTTTATTAACTTTTTTTTTGTTAAAAGATCTGGCTACTAAGAAAAACCATTTTGATATAAAGGTTGCCCATGAGTTACTTCTTTTTTTTATTTCTGCCCTTTTTTAAATTATTCAAGGTGGGTCAACCTTGGGACAAATATACCACACCGAGAATGTTTTCTAGACAGTACAGGTTTCAAACTCAAAACCTGCACTAGGGGTGGAAGCAGTTTTACCCGCTCAGCCAATCACCCTTTTATTTCTTCCTTTTTTTGGATTGTATGTAGCTGTAATAAACAGGTCAGCCTGCCCATATGATATGACGTAAGTCATTGATCCTGAGTGTACTCATACACTTTACTATAAATTTTTTAATAGTAGCAGGAAAAAGTCTTAATTTTCCTTTATGACTCAATATTTCTCACTTAAAATGGCATCTATTAGATCAATATATCCTTCACTTTAAAGCTTTTTTGGTTAAGGCTTACAAAAGAAAGACTCTCAGACTCTATCTCTCCTTTGTATCAATAACAAAACTATACAATTTCTATTTGTAATCTTAATACAATAACCTATGTCATCACGCCATTTAAGTCTCAGATGTTGAAGCGTTAGGCGCATGCTTCTCACACATGAAGTGTTGGCTTTCCGCCTCCTAATCTTTTTTGGTCACTTTTCAACCAAGCCTTGGCTGGATATAATAGCCTCAAGTCCCACCAGTCGCTTTGTCCCCCTTGGGACCTAGCCCACCACCTCAAACGCTTTCAAGAAGTTTTTCATAAACCCTGGTACTCCCCCAAAGCAATCTGCACTTTAGCTCTTTGGTCAAGTATAGGAACCTCTTCCCCTACTTGAGTGCATCCATCATTGAGATGGCTCAAGTGATGTTCAAGACCACTGGTTTTATATATTCTTTCAAGTTTATGGGTATTCAGACCTTGGCTTCTCTTGTTAAGCCCACACCATGGTCACAGTGACATATCTGGTAGCTTAAAATATATGACCATCCTCACCACTCACACTCAGCAGCCAGAAGATGCTATTATTGTGGTTCAGTTTACCAGATCTCCCAACCGCCTCTCACCTGAACACTCCACCAGTAGCACCTGTAGGGTTTGATAATTTTATTGTGCTGACCCAGTACTGCACTATATAGTTTTCAAAGAGCCAACTGCCTTGCAGGGCCTCATGACTTTGCAACAATCACCTCTTACACTGGGATACCACATTGCAATTCCCCCTGCAATATGATCCACTTCATACCCACACCAAATTATGGGTTTATGTTGAGAATGCTGTGCTATCTGTCCCTCAAGCTATAGTGTAAACCATTTTAGTGTAATTGCACTTCTCTGACACTAATTTGGCCTCTTCCCTTCCTCCTTCCAGCAATCTCCCTGCTGGCACTCCAGAAACAATTTTTATTATAGCTCAATCTCCCTCCCCATCCTTCAATTCTTCGGGCGCAGCTCCACCAGTGTCAGCTATTAATACTCAATATTTCTGAACGATCCAGGAGCTAGCTGCAGCTCAGGCATCAATTGAAAATATCTTAGTAAGTGGTTTAGGGCCAACTGTTCCTGTTTATTCAATTATCTACATTTGCTGCCCCATTTTACCAGTCTCCAATTAATTAAAAATTTGTCAAGTGAGTGGTTGACGCTGAACAAGCTTGTGATTTCAACCCTAATTTATTGAAGTAAATTTCAAATTACGCCTCAATCGTATACAACACCTCTTCCACCCTTTTAAAGTCTTCCCTATAAATAAATACCACCCTCAACTCTCCATCAAAGCGGCCATTCCCCCACCATAACTCTCCTATGCTAATACCTCCACGTGGCTATGGAGCCACCATCAAAAAGATTTTTTTGCCCCAATTTCCAATATAAATTCCTTGAAGAAGCCAGAGATAGAAATCATAAGCTTACAATTGATTTGAGTTGCTTGTGTAATGACGTGGCCAAAATGTCTATGTTTGAACCTCACTACCCACAGACCCACTTAAAAATTCAGAGTTTTTTTTTGTTTGCCAAAACAGTTGACTATGCTAAAAGTCACTTTACCTAGTACATTAAGGTGCTGCGCACCAAGTGCATCCTTTGCAAAACAAATTTAAAATTCTTCCCCCTTCTACCCCATACCACTGATGCCCCAACTCCCATAAGATCTGGTATCACTCATGTTCTCAGGTCCACACTGGAATAAGAATATCCTGTTGCTAATTATACATAATGATGACATGAAGGTCATGAAAGTGTCATCCTGCCATTTGAATAAAAGATAACTATCCTTTTTTGTCTTCCATGAACGCAGCACAATGTCAACAAGTTGACAGGATTTAATCCACTGGACTTGGAGAATGGAAAATATATTGTTGTTATCAGTTAGACCATCTATTTGAAATTTAATATTATCTTGTTCATATATGCATTTGGTAATTAGATAGAGCATATGACCAATTAACTGTTATGCCAATGGCAATCTATGAATCAATTAACCATCTAAAGCTTTATAGGGCTGTATTGCTAATGAAGTTGTACCCTATGTTAAAATATAGACTATCTCAATTCTGTTTCAAGTATCATTGAACAATTGTTCCCTCTCTAACCCTGCATCATGAATACCTATCATAATTACATTAATGTGCCTAGGCCCAGCGCTAGGAAAATCAATTCTTTTTTATCATAATTATTACTCCCTTGCAAAACGCCTTGGAAAACGTTTCATAACAAATTTAAAATCATTGGCTAATTGTCCTTTTATTGTTGTTATTAAATGGGAAGCTATATGTTGGAGTATTCCCTGAGGACAAGGCATTTGTTTCCCTGTTTTCTATGGTAATTATGCTTCTGTCCTAAAATCTCAAGTACTGCTCAGTTAGCAACAAACTGCACTAATGAGAAACCAGAGAGTGAAAAAAGCATATCTTGAGAGGTATTGTTATTTAGAAGGTGATTTTGTTCTTAATATCTTTGGAATTTTACAAATACAAAGAGAACATACAGCTGTCCCATAGCCACTGTGAGTATTCTATACTACGGTGTGCTTATTTTATCTTAATAGAAACCATTATTGTGATCACATCAGAATTTAGCCCCTTTTTCAGCCATATGTCCTCATACAAGTTGACTGTTATTTAGTTAAAAATACCTGTACTAACAGCAATTGACGCTGAAGTGTCAATTGCAAATTTTTTAGCGCTTGATAAGGGGGCACTTTTTGCTGCTCTGTTTAACTAACTTTTACTAGTAATCGTGATATATTAACTCAATATACTCCCTCCTATAACTTCTATTGGGAGATTGACTCCCTGGAAGCCTTGGATAATTACAAGCACTGTTGATATAATTTTAGCTTAAGATTTTAGTACTAAAACCAGAAAATGAGCAGGCTGAGAACAAACACAAGGAAGAACATCACTAGATTATAGATCTGTTGAGCCATTTATGTCAGGATATTAGTAATGGATTTTGTCTTTGTAATCAATCTCATGTTGAAAATTGACCACTGGACAGATGGCTGTTTACTATGAATACAGACCCTGATGAGTCAGAACCCAATGGCAATATGCGACTATGGCAGCTAATTTGCTTACAATCTTTACTGTAATTTCACTCCTGATAGTTCCAGAAATTTTCAATATGGCAAAATTCCCAGTTCAGGCTACACCAGCAGCTGTTCCTAGCGCTGTTCCTGAATCTGCTACCAGCACTACTGCGGCGGACTTGGCTACTAGTAATTCTTACCTTCACACTTGTCAGGACCACGGGTGTAATACCTCATACACCTCAATATTTTGAGGCCAGGGGACCCAAAGTTTTATGGTGTTGGATTGCCTGTTTTTTGCTTCATTTGGTCAAGAAGACTTTTTCTAGATACTATGTCTAGAGACAATTCCTAATAAGAAATATATCAATTTTTACTTAAAATTGTGAAAAGGAGAAAAGGTGTAGTCTTTATTAAAGTCCAAGCATCATTATAAGGGAGTTTTTTTTAATAATTCTCCAAGCTAAGATCTAGACACATAACAATTTGGGGATTTGTTGGTAGGCTAGTCATTTTGGTCCAATATGATTTGCTCACCTCATAGATCAGGTTTGAACCATGATACTAGGGCGTGGAATGTCGTCAGTAATTCTCCCCAGTAACAGCTTAGCTATTTGACCAACTTGGGTTTGATTCCCATCATCGACCTTATTCAAATCTCCCACTCAGGTTGGAATCCTGACAACGCCCATCTCTAGATCTTGGCATAGGGGGGAAAACTGATAAGAAATTAACTATAGACGCGGTTTGTTACTGTACCATAAGCAACCTCTATGATTGAGTGTTCATTGCCCCATCTATATATGATTCAATAAGGCCCTGACCAGTCGGTGCCCAGTTTGTGATCATGACCTCCAGGCTGATGATGGTAAAATAGGACGAGGTCATCAGGTTGTAAAGTGTGTAGGGGACATGCTTATCATTAAATTGAGCAGTTCCTCTACTGGTTGTGGCGGACAGGTTTTTAGCAGCCAGGGCCTGAAGTCTTATGATTTCATTTGCACTACTTCACATAGAGATTTCAGGTGCTTCAGGAGAATCTTGGTCAAGCATCACCTGGACTTTGGAAGGCAAATGGTGATTTCTATCATACAAAGCTTGAAATGGCAACATCTTAGTAATTTGATAGAAACTAATCTGATAGGCCAGAATTGCACTGGGAAAATATTGGGGCCAATGAAGGGGGTCAGTCATAGCCATTTTCTAAAGGTTGCAGTTATAGTACCATTTACCCGCTCTACCATTCCATTGGTTGCAGGATGGTAGGGGGTGAAAACATCTGTGTGGTTCCCATCAGGTCGGCTAATCTTTTACCAGTGTCAAGCGGAAATTTTTTGTCCATTATTGGAAAGAATGACATTAGGGCACTTATGCTGGGTGATAACCCTATTATACAAAAACGTGGCATTGTCTTTGCCAAAGAGGTGGGGAGTGATATGGCTTCGATCCACTTAGTTAGATAGTCTGCAGCTAGTAGGAGGAACCAATGTCCATTGGAGGCTCAAGGAACAGGTCCCACAAAATCAATTCTAATAGTATGGATGGTTCACAGGGTGGGACCACTGGATGTTGAGAGCGGGGATTAGGTCCAGCTTGGCTTTTAAATACCAGAAAGAACTCCAATACATCCTGTATAGAAACAAGCATTCCCTCCCAATAACATTAAGTTTTTAGCCACTGATAGGATTTTGAATTTCCACATGGCCAACTTGCTGATGTCCCTCTAATATGACATCAGTTTGAGCCAATGGTCTTACATAAGGCACCCATTGTTTAGACACAAGTTTGCACAATTGACCATTCTTAGTTTAGAGATTTGCCAATCTTTTTGCTAATTTTTTAAAGGGTCAGAGATTCATCCTTCCATAACTGTGGTTGGGTTAGGAGGTCGTAGAATCAATCCTCTTCAGGGTCAGTTATAGTTAAAATGGGAAGCTAAGATAGGTAATCTGCATTTTGAAGGATTGGCCCTGGTCGGTGGATTTTGAAAAAGTTGTAATTTTGAAGACTTAGAGACCACGGGGCTAATCTCCAATCATGGTCCTTCATTTGCTGTAGCCAACGTAAGGAAGAATGATCAGTTATGATGGTAAAATGCTTCCCATATAAATAGGGTCAGAAATTCTTAATGGCCAGTAGGACTACCAAGCATTTCTGTTCTGTAACGCTATAACTATGTTCAGCTTTAGATAAGGTCTTGCTGTTTTAGGCGATGGGATGGTCCACTAAGTTGTCATCATGCTGAGATAGAATGGCTCCAATGGCAATATTACTAGCATCAGTAAAGAGAATGAAAGGTTTATCAAAATTCGGATGAATAAGTACTGGAGTTTGGGATAGAGAGACACGTAGCAGCTTAAAGGCCTGCTGTTGCTCTTTTTTCCACTGAAAAGGTATTCCTTTCTTCAGTAGATACACCAGAGGCTCAGAGGTGTCTGTGAAATGGGGGATATATTGATGTTATAGCCCACCATTCCTAGGAAAACTTGTACATCTTATAGGGCTTTAGGGGGGTCATCTTAGAAATAGCCAAAACCTTATCATCCATTGGGGATATTCAGGCTTTACTGACATTATGACCCAAAAAATTTCATCTCACTCTGGAAGAAAGAGCATTTTAACAGCTTTAGTTTTAGCGATGATTGCCATAACCGCTGAAAGACTTGCCTGAGGTGATCTAGGTGTTCTTAAAAGTTATCAAGAATATAGTAATATCATTGAGATAAGCTAGCATGCATGAGCGTTTTAAATTGCCTAGTAGTCCGCCCATATCGCGTTGGAAGGTATCAGGGGCATTACACAACCCCTGAGGCATTTGAGTGGCCTCAAATAATCATTCACTTGTGATGAGAGCGCATTTTGCCCAATCTTCTGGTGACAAATCTACTTGCCAGTATACTGGCAAGATCCATAGCTGAGAGATAGTGGGACCCTGACATTAAGCATAAAGAGTCATCTATACGTGGCAGAGGGTAACTATCTTTATTAGTGATAGAGTTGAGGCAGCAATAATCCATAACAACCTGGTGACCACCATCCTTTTTCTGAATTAGTAAGAGTGAGGAAGCCCATGGTTTTTTGGAAGGCACAAGTAACCCGTTCTCCAACAGTTGTAGTAGCTCTAAGGCCACTTGAGCTTCCTCCACTTTGGATTTTCGATATTGTCAGGATTTAAATGGAGGGTGATCCTCAGTTTTGATTTGATGAATTACCCCGGACATTTTCCCATAGTCACTTGCTCCTGAGGAAAAAATATCATCATACTCCTCAAGGAGGTCTTTGACATCCTGGCATTTGTTCAGAGTAAGATTATCCCCAATTCTACTGTCAACTAAGCCTATGGTGGGTGGGGATCGAATTTTAAATTCTGTAATGAGCCAAAATAATTTACATTGGCAATACTCTTAATGGTACATAGTTTTACATAAGTGATAGGGGCATGCCAAGGGACCTGGAGAGAATTTAGTGGTTAAATCCCCTAATAGAATTTAGATAGATTCCCCATAGGCAGGATCCAAAATCCATGGGCAGGTCAACGCTTCCTTGATGGAAGAGTTTGGGTGTCCATTAAGCTCCAAAATTTAATCAGAAGGGGTAAGAATCTGAATCCCTGTGTTAGATTTTGATGGTTGACTCAAAAATAAACCCTTTGAGAAAACCATCAATGCTGATAGATTACTTCCATTGATGGCTTCTTTGATTCTCCCAATTCATCTGCATAATTTGATAAATCAGATTCACCTCATAACCACTCTAATTGCATTGAGGTGCCCGATTATTGTAGCTAATAATAGCTATGATATTATAATATGGCTGATTATGGGTACACTTGGGTGCAAAGTGGTCCCACGGCATTAACTAAATTGCACCTCCTAAATTAGTACATTAATCTTAATGCACTAAGGCGGAAGTTGGGTTCAATTTAATGAAATTGACAATTAAGCACTTAAACATAGTCGTCCTGATTATGGGCGTAATTAGTGCTATTGAGAGGCCTGCTGACGTCCCAAATTAGGGTGCATCATCTTTTTATAATCATATATATTCTATTCCCCATTTATTGTTAGATGTTGAGTTATGATGTAGCTCTAATTGGGAAGATTTTAATGTTGAGTTCAAAACCCAAGGTCATCTTGATTATGAGAGTAAAATTGCCTCCAATTGGGCTGAAACAATTGTAGGATTTTTAGTCAATTCATGGGCTGAATTGACTTGGGGATTTTTTATAATTATTGCCATGACCAGCAGAGAATTGGCATAATATGCATGAACTCATCTAATAAATGAGTTCGGCCAGGAGATGCCTGAGAGGTATATAATACTGGCGCCTGGCCAATTAATAAATCAACTAAATCAATTAATCATCATTTACTAGTTTATTGATCATTAATAACTACTGTTGCTTAGTTTATTAATTATTATCCATCTGTCATCTGTCAGATATTTGTATCTGTTGCCATTACATCTATATTAGATAGTTGTGTGTGTTTATTCTTCCTTAAGAGAAGTACATAGTTGCCTGCTGGAGAAGTAGTCCAAATTATAGAGGAATAATTTCCTGATTTTGTACAAAGACAGAAGGTCTTGTATTTGTTAGTGCCAGTAGACTTAAGAACGGTGAGTATACCAAAGTTACTTGGCTATTATTGAGAATTATTGGAGAATCTACTTCCCAATTATGAGCAGGAGTTCCATTTGAAAAGTGAGTTTATATCCTCAATTTCACTGTTAAGTTATTTTAGCTTGCACCATCAGCTGAAAACTTAACACCCTGTATATACAATAACTTGTGAGCCCAAGGGTATTGTAATAGAATGAGGGGTATATAAGGGGATCCCCTCTTTGGCATCCACAGCCTCTGAGGTAACTTAGTTTTTCCCCTATGACTTGGTACTTGATTTTACAAAATGGAGGATGGGTATTCAAGGAGTATGTTCATTTTTTATGGACTCCTTTATTTTGACAGGGAGTTTGAATATTAATAAAATCCAATACCCTAGTAGGGATAGGTATTTTTCCTTGTGATTATTGATGCAGTTAGACTCCCGCATCAGTTGGACCCCAATAAGCAACTTGTAGTTATCATTTTCTAGTTCAACGGCGGGGCAGTAACTAATAACTTCCCTAAATGAAAGGGTAAAGCAGAATAGGCTCCTATCGCCTTAGTAGACTGACTACCTGCCGTCTCATATTCAGCTTTGTGAATCAAGTCTGGAGCCAATTTTATCTTTTAGATAAGCCAGGAGGAAATAACATTAACAGGAGAATTAATGTCAATTATTGCCAGGACTTTAACCTTATGGACTACTACTTTTACTTGAACTACCGAAAATCTAAATTTGGAGTTAATAACCAATAGATTGTCATTAAGGATTTGCAGTGAAGAAAGCAGAGGATTCTTCTGTGGCCAAGCTTGGGGTTGTTCAATGCATTTAAAAATTTTATTTTCCAAGGCTTGTCTTTCTATAGAAGAGCTGACCACCAAAATTTGTTTGGGTAACTGACCAACATAGAAGTAAGAAGTCTGTAGGTATTTATTTTCTTGAACAGACAGAGGGACTTTAAATTCTGACGAGGTAGATAACAAAACAATTTGAAGTACTGGGGATACAGCTAGAACTAAAACAAGGGTCTTGAGGCACTTGTTTTCATCAGTATAGGGAGCCTCTTGCCATATACTAACTGATCTTTTGCCAACTTACGTTGAAGGATGCAATAGTCAGCTACAGTGTGGTTGTTTCTTATGCAATGAGTGCAGTATAATTTAGGTGTAGGCAAATTGGGGGGTGTAATGGCTAATACTTGGGACTGTAGCTTATTAGTGTTAGAACAAGGTGGCCTGATGGGTTTATGCAGTTTGGCCAGAATTTCCAATATAGCCTCTTTAATATGGAGGAGGGATGTTAAGTTAGACTTCACCGCTTTAAGATAAAGTACAATATTAGGCATATTTTTAAACGCCAGCAATGCAGCGGTAATGGCATCCTTTAACTTAAGATGATTCCCTGCAACCAGATTTTGTGCTTTGAGGTAAAAATGGTGGGTGAATTCGCTGATAGTTTACCCCCAATTAAGGCTAATACCCATAAAGGTCTGTTTTTGGTTGGTTAAGGTTGAGTTTCTCCCAAATTTATGAAGCAAGGCAGTCTTGGCATCAGTCCAAGTATGGCAATGCATCAGATGGGGGACCATAATGTCTTGAGCCATGCAACTAAGACAGTTAGCTAGGTGTTTGAGTCGCTTTGTGTCAGTGGCTTCTTCCATAGCATTTTAAAAACAAAATAAGAAAAATAAGATGCTCCCTTTGACTGGGACATACTTCTCTTTTGAATTATGGTTTGAATGTGCCACTGGGGGATTAAAGGCTGAACAATGTGCACTGACATTGGGGGGACGTTTTCACATAAAGAGAAACTAATATTACTTGAAGTATCATAAGGGTGGAGGGCGTCCACTTTAGTTTGTAATGTGTTAATATCCTCAACTATTAAATTTACCCAACCATGGGTGGCACAAAGAGCTGATTTGGTGGCAACGAGAGGGGATAACTGCCAAATTTCGCTTTGAGCTCAGTAGTTACATCTCAAAGTTTGAGTCAGTGTTGTTCAAGGGCAAGAATTCGTTGATCCAACCCGTGCATCATAGCGGGTAATTTATTCAAGATTAAAGTGTTCTTGATCTAAAATTAGATCAGACGTCAAATTGGTATTGTTCATTTTATTTTTCACCGCGAACTTGGGGTGAACCTGGCAAAAAGCACCAGTTTTGTTTGGACCACGGTTGTGGTACCTCATATCCCTCAATATTTTGAGGCCAGGGGACCCAAAGTTTCATGGTGTTGGATTGCCTGTTTTTTGCTTCATTTGGTAAAGAAGACTTTTTCCAGATACTATGTCTAGAGACAATTCCTAATAAGAAATATATCAATTTTTACTTAAAATTGTGAAAAGGAGAAAAAGTGTAGTCTTTATTAAAGTCCAAGCATCATTATAAGGGAGTTTTGTTTAGTTAATCCCCAAGCTAAGATCTAGACTCATAACAATTTGGGGATTTGGTGGTAGGTTAGTCATTTTGGTCCTATATGATTTGCTCACCTCGCAGATCGGGTTTGAACCCTGATACTAGGGTGTGGAATGTCATCTGGAATTGTCCCCAATAATGGCTTAGCTATTTGACTGACTCAAATTTGATTCCCGTCATCAACCTCATTCAAATCTCCCACTTGGGTTGGAATCCTGATAACACTACTAAAAATAATTGCTTTGTCATTGTCAGCATTTGTTTCTAGAACGGCCCAAAAGAACTTGGAATCAGGCTGATAAACTATTCAATCTTCCTCTGATGGTTTTAGCCTTCCAGAATCAAAATAATAATTGAAAAATGAGCCTTTACTATAATCAAGCAGAAATTAATAAAAGAAATTTGGAAATTACCATAATATGGGACCCATCTTATTGCTAACAGTCACCATCTGGACGCCCTAGTACAATGGGAGGTTGGGAATTCTGAAGTCAATCCAAGAGAAAGGTCACGGCTTGACCCTAATATTGGATGAGAAATTAAAGATACTGAATGAAGGAGACTTAAGCACCCCATCAGTCACAAGTACCTTACTCATTCATAATCTTTTAAAGCTTTTGTTAACAAAGGTTATTATTTATCTCCTTAATGAATTTACCTATTTTTTGCATTGTTATAAAAATAGGTATTGTAACCCAGGACAGTGCATGGTACCAGATTTTAAAGGAGCAAAAGTGCTAATCCATTACCTCTCTAGCCATTATGAAGAACCAGGCCCCAAAAACCCTACTCAGATTCCTTTCCTATGGCTCCAGGTACCCAAATTTTATTAACTTTTGATTTTACTTGCAAAAAGATAAAACCTGGTGCTCACTAAAGGTGAATCCTAAATTTTAACTAGTGAAAAAGTTGATCACAAAATATGGAAAAACATTAGTAATGGATCCCCTCCACCCAATGGGGAGAGAAGCATTAGTCAATTGGTTAATACTTCACAGTTTTGAGGTACAACCCCATTAAATCTAAAAGCCTGGATTTTGAGCCACCTTTTAATTCAACCTTCCCATACCAAAACCTAGACAGTACTACCTTTAAACTGACAACCTAGCCAATAAAATCTGGAAGCTCATTGATGGGATCTACTTCACTGAATCCCGCTCTAGTCATTCAAGAGCTTCTGCTGTACCTTTCTACATGCGGAAGCTCTACGACTCAGCTGCCTTAGCTCATTATGAGTTGATTGTGGAGCAGAGCCTTACATTTTAAAGTTTGTCCATATGGATTTTACCGTCTACTCAAAATGTTGGCTTTACATCACCAAGAAATAATACACCAGCAAGGATTAAGGAAAAACCCTAATTCTAACCTGGTCAAATTTTACAAAGCTGACTCCAATTAAGTTTATGACAATCATGAGGTTATTAAGGTCAACTGAAGCATTATTGATAATGCCAGAGGCTTAATCGCCTTGCTCAACACTTGGATTGCTGGGTATATGGATACCCACCTTCTTCACTGAATGCAGAGTGTAGTCTTTGAGGTATATGAGTACATCCAAAATGCCACTTCAGAGGTTGCCAGACAACTCAAACTTGGAATATATCTTAACCCATCAATTGAGTCATGTAGAGGCCCTGCTCATTCAGCTTCGTCACCAAAGAGACACAGTCATTGAAGGACCTCAGGGACCTGAAGGTCCAGAGGGTCCCAAAGGGCCAAAGGGCTCCGCGGGGGCTGAAGGAAAACCTAGCTCCAGGGGGGATAACCTGGTCCACCTGGGCCTCCTGGGTCACCTATTCCTCTGGATGAAATTCCTGAGGAACACCAACATGGGAAAAGCTTAAGAAGTTAGATGACCTTCATAAGAAAAAAATATCCCTCACAGATGTGGAGTTTACCCTGATGAAAACCTTATCAATCCTGCTATTACCTTAGGCGTCCTCAACTTTGAACTGGAGAATGTTCAAGTATTCATGGATTTACTGGAAAACGTTTTGATAAGATGAAACACAAATTCTTGAATCTGGATTCTCATGGTAGTTTTTGTGAGTCCAAAGTCTTGGACTTAAAATTCAACTTAATCATAAAGCTTATGTCAGCGCTTATTTGGTGCTGTAACAAGTTACAAAATGATTTAGAGAAGATTCAATGACAAATTGACCAGAAAGCAAACACGCTTATGTTGAATCAGAGTCTACTGAGCCTAGACAGATTATCTATACTGGAATTCATGCCCTCTCTACGCTAGTTGGGTCGAATTTATTAAAGCAGTCTAAAGGAACAATTTCATTCCAGTCTAAGAAAGCATTACGTCTTTCTTAGATGCTACAAAAAGCGATATGAAAGAGGCTATCATTCACCTTAAGGCCAAGCAATCCTTTATTGCCAATGTGGGGAAACTCAAGAAATTATGACGCCTCACCTCCAAGAATGTCAGACCTGGAACCAAATCAATACCGCGCTAGTACAATAATTTAGATCTTATCAAACACTTTCAAGTCAAAACAAGCTCTTATGGCTATTAACCTAGTAAAAGGCGAGAACCCCTCTGAATTCTCACGCCGTTTTTTTGCTAATGCAGAACCTTAAGTTACCACCTATTAAACTACCTAAGATGATGCTATTACTGCCATCCTTTCTTCTCTTAAAGTATGGCCCAAAGTTCATTTTATATGATAAGAATCAAAATAACCTTCATCTGCATCCATGATTTCAAGGAGTCACTTAATAAAATTCCGCCGCCCATTTTAAATTAGTACCCTTCCATGGTTCATGATTCAACTAGACCCAGAGTGCATGCGCTAGAAGCCAAGAACAAGAGATAACAATTTGTTCTAATTGTAAAGGTCACTGACACACTAAGGAGGAGCGATATAAATGTCAGGCGGAAGAGGCAGAATGTGAACTGTCAGGAAAAGAGAGGTCAGCATGAAGGCAGAGATTGTAGGAATCCAGCCTTATTGTGCTCGCTGGAGCTACGCCGCTAGATCCCACAAAGAGTTTTAATAAGATTTATTAATAAGCGCTAATATAAAATTTGGTTTTTATTGATTTTTATTAAAAGTGGGGGGGGGTAAACAATAAGTGTCCCTTTCCAATTTTCAACGATTAGTATTTATACTATTTTCGAAGGATGGAAGGAATTCAGGGATAGGTTAGGAATAGCTTCGATGCTTTTTCAATTTAGGTAATATGAGTGTCAATCTTATCAGATCTTGGGGGGAAAGTTAGTTAATTTCTGGTAAAAAGGACGTTGGGGTTTTAGGGCAGAATATACCCATGTGGCAAGGTTTTGATGTACCTCAACCAATCACCATTAGAGAAATTATTCTCACCTTGGGGGGCCTCTGCCATGCCTATAAAAGGGGTGGCCCCTGTGCAGATGCGGTGAAGGACTTAATGCTGGTTGGGGGAGTACCTTCCGCTGGAATCCCCAAAGTCTGTCATGTGATCACAAAATCTGATCATTTGATTTTACTGAAAGTGCCCATGCAGGTTTCAAACTGATGTAACCCCAGTTTATAAGGTTCCACCAAGAAATGGCCAGGGTCTTTTGGCCAATATCGTCAACATTTTTTAACATTGCTCTTAATAGCATCAGAAAATTGCGAATAGCCAACATTTCCCTTGATCAGCTGAACTTGACCTAGGAAATTCTTATTTTTAAGCTGCAAAGGCAAATGTCCAATAAGGATCTTAATGCTGACACCTCCCCTGTAATGCCTCTAATAAAGAATAAACGACCCATTAGTTCACTATTAAAGAACCCTGGAACAATGAGTTAAATATTATTGATAATCAAACTACCTGATTCTGCAAATACCTATGACTAGCTGCTTATGTTTCTCACCATTCCGCCTCAATTCAATAATTTGTTAATCAAGTTGCAATTAAGGTTCACAAAATCTAGTGCTCGCCATAACACATAGCGGTTCTCCAGTGAATGTAATCTCATCTAAATTGATGAAGAAAATAAAGATAGCACCCAATCTGAACCATTATATTGAGTATGGTACCGCCAGACCTCAAATCACCCTCCATAGGAGCCTATTCTACACTCACTCTCCAGTTTGGGACAATTACATCCTTTTGCTGCAGCCATAGCTTGGACAACCCTAGCTACGACTTTTTTCTGGTTACCCAATTTCTTCAAGAATATGATGTCATCATCCATTTTGCAGAATGATTTCAATCCTTGCAAGGTACCTGCATACCCTTGGTATTTGATCAAAAAATGATGCCAAGGAAATCTTGAAGGCATGGACATGTTGACTGGAGACTGGAAACTGGAAACTGGATTGACTAGCTCTATTACAACTTCTGAGGCTCAATAATAAAACTACCCCCTCATGTAGTGGATGGGACTGAAGGGATCACTGTTTATTCACCCATACCCATAGTATTTCCTCCAGGGTCAAAATTATAAAGGATACTTAGATTTATGTGAACATACCTCCTGGGAGCTTATTAGAAATTTTCGGGGCTGAAAATCCATCCGTGAAGGAGGTCTTGATCTGCCCAGGTATTCTCAACCTTGTATACTCTGGCTCCGTCTCTGTGCTTCTGGTTAACCTGACTCCAAAGGCCTGAACCATTGGCCTAGTATGCCAATTGCCTACCTACGTTTACTACATTTTAATGACATCATCTGTGTTTGTGGATTTGAAAATTTCCACGACTTTGGCTTAGAAGACCCTTCCAATGTAGCTCTTGCCACCACCTCTATAGGGGAAGATCATACTTTAGAACAAAGGAGGAAAATTGATTAGCTTTTTTAGGAGTAATCAAACCTTTTCTCCATGTCCACGTATAAAATCAGCAAGACCAAAGGGGTTGTGCATAATGTGGAATTGGTGGACGCCCATCCAAATATGTTCATAGCCCTACCAAAAGAGCAATATGGAAGAGGCACAAGTCATGACTAAGCTCAAGGAGCTGTTAACCTCAGGGTTGTTGGTACCCTCCCAAAGTCCTTGGGCATCACTTCTCTTGATTGTTCTGAGAAAGGATGGGAGCCATCATGTTGTCAAGGATTATTGTAAGCTTAAGGCAGTAGCAAAAAAAGATAGCCCCCCCTCCAGCAGATTGATGATTCCCTCTGTCTCCTAGCAGGGGCCCAATACTTTTCTGCATTTATCTTTCCAGCAGATACTGACAGATTAATTTGGCTCCTAAGGATCGAGTCACGTGCACCCTTATCACAAAAAAGGGGCTTCTTGAACTGACCCAAATGCCTCAGGGGCTCTATAATGCCCCTGACACCTTCCAGCAAGCTATGGATGGGCTCCCAAGTGATCTAAGGATGTTTTGCATCCTAGTTTACCTTGATAATATTATCAATTTCTCCAAGGCTTCAATGGTCACTTAGATCATCTTTATTTTAGGCTTTAAATCGCCTCAAAGAAACTTACATAAAAGCCCAAGCCCTCTAAATTCTCCATATACCAATCTGAGATGGAGTTTCTAGGGAATAAGGTTACTAAACAAGGGATAAAGCCTTTTCTGGACAAGATCGCCACTTTAGAGAACATGACGCCACCTCAAAGACTTTGGGACATTTGAGTGTTCCTAGGCATATTAGGGTATTACAGGCAACTCATACTCTGGTTCGCTGATCTGCTGAGCTCTTGATGTATTTGCTACACAATAATGTACCCTTCAAATGGAACCTCAAACAGGACCAGGATTTCAATCTTCCTAGGACCGCGCTTATCTCTCAGCCAATGCTAATCCATCCATACTTCAACCAACTCTTTGTATTGTTTTCAGATGCCAGCGACGTCACTGTGGGGGCCACCCTAGCCCAAATAAATTACCACAAGTCGACTGGCCCATAACTTATTTCAGCAAAACTTTAACTAAATCTGAATGGAACTACAGCATCACTGAACATGAATATTATAGCAGTATTGATCGCATTCAAGCACTTCTTGCTGTATATATATGGGAACCATTATACTATCATTACCAATCACGCTTCCTTAAGGTGGCTCCAGAAGATGAAGGATCCTGACGGTTGATTGGCCAGGTGGGCCCTCCAGCTACAGAGATATGACTTTTTGATAGTGCATTGGGAGAGCACTACTCATCTGATGCATAAGATATCCTGGATGCCAACCCTCACTATACTATTACCTGAGGAAGACCGCTTGTATGAAATGATTGACCAGCCTGAGTGATGGGATCTGGAGCCCCCAAAACTGTGAAGATGTTATGCTCAAAGACTTATAACACTCAAAAACAAGATGTCATGCTGTATAATAAGGTCAACAGGAATTTTCTTCCCTACCTACAACCCTCCTCAAGGACTGAGTTATTTTAGAAGGAGACGCCATGTAGGACAAAGGAAGTCAAGAAAACCTGAGTGGTTAAAAAGGCAATTCTACTTCTACCTGATGCTTGAGACTATTTAGGAGGTTTTAGATGCTTGTTTGATGTGCTGAACCCAAGATTGGCTGAACCCTCGCTTCCAGAATGAAGTTGTTGCCCCCTCCACGCCATTTAGTGATGTTAGCGTAGATGTCATAGGGCCCTTACTCACGTGTCTACATGGCCATTGCTATAGCATAGTAGCCATTGTTCATCCCACCAAGTGGTTTGAGGCCATCTTAGTTTTTGCTGACACCACCAAGGCTACTGGCTTATTCTTTTTTTACTCTTTTTCACCTAACTTAGGTGCCCCTGAGCTCTGCTATTGGACAATGGGCAAAGCTCACTTCCCAAGCTATCCAAGGATTAACCTCCCTATATATAATACTAACAAACATCTACTGTACCTTATAGCCCTTTGACCAACAGTGTGGTCAAGTGGTAAAATGGCAACCTAGTCTCTATTCTCTGAAAGATGGCTGCCACGGACCCCATGCAATGTAATCACTACCTGCATCCACTTTACTAGCCTATCAGATCAGCTACCACTGAGTAATCAAATTTGTCCCCATTCCAGGCACTTTAAGGTAGGGAGCCTCGACTGCCTAGCAGCGTCCAGCCTTTGATAGACTTTATCTCTCCCAATCCTTCTGAATTGATAATTAGAGCTCTAGAAAACATGATAATTATGGTGCAAGTGCTAGCCACTTACGGGATCATCACTATCACCTTTAAGGAAACAACTCAGTCAAATGCAAAACATCCAGCTCCCCTTTTAAACCACATTGGGGACCTTGTGTTATTCTATCATCACCGCCATGGTGATCAGCCAAATAAGTTAGAACTTCCTGGTCAGGACCCTAATATGTACTCTATCAGGCTGTTCTGAACTCTTCATCATTGACATCGCTCAAGGTACAGTAGTCAAGCAAATACATGTTAGGGTCCTAAGCCCTTATATCCCCCTCCGCCAGGATCTTGAGGGGGGGCAATGCAGCATTTGTACTCCAGAATGGCCCAAATCATCTCAGAATCAGGCTGATAAGCTTTTGATTTTCCTCTGATGTGTTTGAGACTTCCAGAATTGATTGGATTGTTGAAAAAGGAGCTTTTGCCTCTAACTATGAAGAATTACAAAAAAAGACTTAAGAATTGGAATGAGATAAGACTCCGTCTTGATACAAGCGGTCACCATCTTGATGCCATAGTCCAATGAGAGGTTGCAATCTTGAAGTCAATTCAATAGAAAGGTCACAGTTCAACACTGGTATTGGATGAGAAGTAAAAATCCTGAACAAAGGAGACTTAGCGTCCCATCCATCATTAGGCCCCTACTCATCATAGAAAATTGAAAGCTTTTATAATAAAAGTTTATTATTTACCTCCTACCAAATATATCCCTTTTTTCTTCACATAATTATTATAGTAGGTATTTTAACCTAGAATAGTGCATAATATGAAACACTGGAGAAGTGAAATTACTACGCCATCACCTCTCACCAGCCATTCTGAAGAACCAAGCCATCCTGAAGACACTTAACATATTCCATTCTTATGACTCTGGGCACCCAAATTTTCTTACTTTTTGGTTTTTCTTGAAAATAGCTGAAAGTCTGTTCTTATTTTTGACTGGGAACAAGGCTTAATAAATTATCAAAGTAATACTTTGTACCCGCTAAATTTGATAAGAAGGAGACATTCAAAAAACTTCATGCAAATATTTATAATTACTATGGGAACACAAATGACCAGGGAAAGCTGGATACGTTAATAATCCTGTTGGGCCCCACTAGTAAATGATTAGTAATGCCAAAGATTTGTGAAGATGAAATGTCTTATGATAATGCTTAAGAAGTTATTAATGAGTTTGGTGGGGTAACTTTTGATAGGACAGAAAACAGCCTTCATATCCAAAAACCTTATGAGCAGATGGAGTAGTTTTAACCTTTGCTGAATGTAGTTTACTAAGAAGCCCAAGTGTTGTAAGGGCTAAGGTTTTTAAGTCATTATGATGCTCAGATCGCTTTCTGTCATGCCTGAAAACCTTAAAAGTAATATTGGACCATATTAGCAGTTTTGATACCAAAAATATCATAAATAAAATGGTGAATTATCTCCACCGCTGTGATTTTTTGATGCACCTAATACTAATTAATCAAGAAAGAAAATAGTATTCAGTATGTGGCATCAATTGAGGACATTGATATGAAAAAATACTGGTTGGAATAGAAAAGTGATTTTACCTTTGCCAACAGTTTAATAATCAAATTTAAAGAAAAAATGATAAAGAACGTCGCAATACCTGCATGGTTACTGAGAGTCAGGATTCTTTGGCGTTAAAGTTTCATAAAAAAGTAATAAATATAATATTTACGACTCCACAGGCCCAGGAGAGTATGAACTTATCCACCAACTAGGGCCATGCTGACACACAAGATAGTGTCATATAGACACCTAATGAGACTATGACTCTCACACAATAATAATTGCATCATTCTGATCAATTTCTATATAGCTTTGAGGCTTATCCTCATACTTGCACCCTATAAATGTTAAAACTGGTATACAGTGCTTCCATAACTCCCAATGCAAAAGGGCGTTAATTCACCTTCCCAAACAGAGCCCAACTCTCAATCATTTTATTTTTCAAATTATGTTTTAGGGAGTCTTTATCCCATTAAAATGATATAAAAGATGCCAGAGCGGCTTAATTTGTCTAATGGAATTTCAATATAATGGAAATATCACTATAATCTAGATGGAACTTTATTTTGGCACCCATCCATCAAACCCTTGTGGAAAATCGTATATAATTATATTTCCTAACTGCATATATGGTAAAAACCAACTTCCACTTTGCCAATCCAAAAGGATCCCTTCTGCTGCATCAAGTGTAATTTATTTCCATCAGTGAGTAATCAAGGTGTCTTTTGACACATTTTTTCCCCAATCCAGATGAAAAGTCATTAACTCAAAGCCTTTGTAAATGTGCTTCCAGAAGCTAATGTAGTATTAGCTTTAACTATATGCCTGTCAATTTGTGGATACCCTACAAAATTATGGTAAATTGCCCTTCAGTGAAAAGACCTCTGAGCACAACCCACCAGATCACGCCTTACTGGTAAATCCCCCAAATAACTGGGTAAAAGATAAAAAAAGGGTAAACAAGCATGTACTAGCCTTATAGCTCAGGCTTCTCAATTGCCTAGTCCTATCTCCACTCATTTTGTTTTATGAAGTTTGTTTAAGTGGGGAGATTTTGTAATTATTCTGAACATCCATTTGAACATTTATTTTATTTAGTTTATATATTTTATTTAACCGAGGTAAGCTGACCAGGGGACAAACATTACCGAATATATGTGAAACTAAGAGAATAACTAAGAAATATAAAAATTGGGCACCCCAGGGTACTCAAGTTACCCCTGTTGCCAGCGGGACTGCCAGGTATGGGGGGGTTAGTGCACTACTCCGAGGGGTTTCCCCTGCTATGGAGCAGGTGTGAAGGAAAAGGTCTGTGTGGAGGAACCAGAGTGGGAACCATGATTCTATGAGCGCTTTTTGTCTTGGTCTCATATATCCATAGAGCCAGGCTTGGAAGTGCTCTAGTAAGTGGACATGGAATCTGTTAATAATCCCATGAATGGTTGGGACCGTGCCCTTGAACGAATCTAATGCAATTGTGTGTATTGTCCACATTGCAATGGGTATTATTAGGGAGCGGAGGGTAGATGGGATTGGTGACTCGATCTGGAGCATGAAGATACTCTTTGATATTGAGAATTCCTGTTCGTTTTGAATCTTGAGCAGGCGTGCGACTTCCTGCCATATAGCTTTGGTTGGGGGGCATGTTTATAGGCGGTGATGTAGGGATCCCTCCCCTCCACATACTGCACATGTTTTGTGGAGGGAGTTGGAGCGGTCCGCCATCCTATAGGTCCTTCTCAAACAGCGCCAGGCGTTTGCTCTTATCTTTGGTTGTAGGAGTGGGTGGTGTGTCATTTTCCACATTGCTTTCTGTGTGGTTAAATCATAGGGAATGTCCATCATATCTAGGTATTCTATCCTAGCTATGCTTGGGGTTGTTGCGAGCATATCCCTCTGGGGGTGGTTTTCTGGGTTTTTTAATTTGAATTGGGGGCTGGGTCATCCCCTTCCCTGTATAGTACCCATGTTCTCTATGGCCCATCCCATATGGCGGATAGTTCAGAGGATATGTTTGAAATGAGGGGAGGTTCCACGCGGACCCATTGCAGTAGGGTGCTTGGCAAGGTATGAAAGTAGTCTGGGTGGACTATATGGATTGGTTAATTTGAGCGCCTGTGCAAAGTCAGTCCTTGCTGCTCTGGACCAATGTTGTTGTGGGAGGTCTGGAGCAAGGATTTCCTTTATCCAGGTACCTAGGATGTGATTGGCATGGCTCTCAAATCTAATAGTCCCATGCCTCCGCTTGAGCGTGGGCCAAATAGTGTTTCCATCCGTATAGGAGGTTGAGAGACAGGCCACAGCCAGCCCTGGATAAGCGTACAAATTGAGGTTATAAAGGTAGGTGAGAAGTCTATCGCATGGGCCTGGTACCACAGTAAAGGGAGGATGAGCGAGTTAGAAACTGTAACTCGTCCTGTTAATCCTGGGGTTCTTCCCTTGAGGGAGGTGACGCGTTTGGATACCCGTTGTAACAGGTTACTTTCCATTGTCTCATTAGCATATCCCCCTGATTCTAGCCAGATTCCAAGGTGTTGGACAGGAGTGATGGTGGGAGGTGTTGCAAAGGGTAATATAATTGGGTTTTTCTTCGAGTGTTGGTGTGAGGTTCTGATGTTGTGACCCAATTGTTTGTGTATTTGCCTAAGAGGATGATTTCTGTCTTCCTTTTGTTGAGCGATGCATTGCACACCTAGGACTATTCCTCTAGAGTGTGTTCCAGATGTTGGGCATCTTCATTGTTTGCTATACCTGCTACGCAGTCATCTGCAAAGGCCAGTATCTTGACTGTTGGTTGTCCTTGTGCGGTTATCCCCATGAGACGTGAGTCAGTTACTCAGAGGAGCGGGTCAAAGCTGAAATTGTATAGCAGTGGCTGAGGGATCCCCTTTTTTGAGCCCTCTGTGTGGTTTAATTTTGTTTGTTAGGAATCCAGGGCTGCATACAGCCATGGTTGCAGATTCTGTTAGGAGCATCGCCCATTTTATGAATCTTGGTGGAAGTTTGAAGGCATGTAGACATTCTTTTAGGTATGGCCAGCTAACACGGTCATACGCCTTTTCCTGATCCAAGAAGACCAGGGCACCAGTTGCTTTGGATTGGCAAATGTTTGCAACAGGGTGTATGTTGTTCCATATTGAACGCCCTGGTATAAACCCAAACTGGTTGGGTGATAGGACGTCATATGCAATTTCGCCTAATCTAGCTTCTAGAATTTGGTTAGAATTTTTGTGTCATTGTTTGAGAGTGCAATTGGGCACCAGTTGGCCAGGTCCAACTTGTCACCCTTTTTATACAAGGTTATAACGTAGGATTCATGGCCTCCTGGTAATAGGCGTGTTTCCAACAAACTCTGGTTCATTGACGCCAATAGGAGGGGGGCGATTTGTTGAAAATATTTTTTGTAAAATTCGTAGGGTATCCCATCAGGCTCTGGGCATTTCCTACGTGGTGCACTGAGAATTGTTTCCCAAAGCTCCTCCCGTGTGATATAGGATAGTATATTGTAATTTGGTGGTGTACTTTGTATCTTGGCAGTTTGAATAAATTCTTTAATTTTTTGTGGATCTGTTGGCATATCATGATATAGTTCAGTATAATAGCGGTGTACTTCCGCCTTGACCTCCTCAGGGACAGTTGCCACGGTGCCATTGTCTTGCAGACCTGTGTGCATGTGGGCTGGTTTTCACAGGAGTGGAATTGGCGGAAAAAGTATGTCAAACAGGTTTTGCCTTCCTTTATGAACTTACCTTTGTTTGATACTTTGATTCTGTGTTGGTGTTCAAAGATGAGATTGTTAAGTCTGGCTGAAATTTCTGCCCATTTGCGTCCCCAATTAGGGCTATAGCTAGATCTCGGATTTTCTTATTTCCAGGTGGTCTAGTTCTGCTAAGGTACGCTTGATATTTGCTGTGTCCGCGGTGTACTTGCATGATGCAATATGTCAGGTTTTGTTGATTAAATCTTTTTTGAAATTTTCCCATGTTCCAATGGGATCCGAAGTGAATGAGGCTGTGAATTCTGGGTTTGTAGCCTTGTTTTCAACCCAGTCAGATATCTCAGGCAATCTTATATTTTCTGGGTGAAGCTTTCTCCAAGGCGACACCTGTGTGTGGGATTGGGGTTGGCGCTAACTGCACCGTAACCAATTGGTGGTCATAAAAATTGATCTTTTTTTTGTAAATTTGGAGATTCTTGAGTGGTGGGATTGTGGGATAAGGATGTGGTCAATACGACTCATTGATATGAGCAGTCCCTCACGTATGTTGGGTCTTGTCATATGGGGAAGGATTGGTAATTTAGGGGAAGAGATTCCTGTAAGCCAAGAGATGACTTCATTGTGCGATATTCAATGTGTCCAGGTGGGTATCCCCTGGGATTAGGCCATCGATCTGTATTGGGTTATCCCAGCAGTTGAAATCGCCTAACATGATGATATCTGGTGGTAGGGTGAGGGTAGAAATTGTTTCAAAATTTTTTTTCTCTCAGTTGCAGTGCACGGTGCGTAGATACATGCTAACAAAATTATTTCATTTTGGCATGTGATTGTTGCTACCAGGACTCAACTGTGCAAGTGTGATGATGAATTTGTAATTTTACATTTTTTGTTGTTTTGGACTATCACCCCACAGTGAGATGTCCATACTGATTGTGATGGTGCGACCCTGGTTGATCAGGATTCTTCTTCCCCTTGTAGGCAGTGGGTTTTTTGGATGGCCAAGATGTCTACAAGAGGTTTTTTCAGGAATGCCAGCTTTTTGGTTTAGGACATATGATCCCTGGCTCCCGCAATATTTAACGTCCCTATTGACACTGAGGTGCCCGCGGCGCCTCAGGAGTGGTTGGGAGGACCCTCTGGTCCTATCCCACCGTGGCTCATTTTGGCCATGCTCTGCATCTGAACTCCAACTCTTTCACTGCCATTGTTGGTTCTCTTGATCTGACCCAATGATTCAAGGGAATTGCAGTTTTTTGCATTTGCGTCAACTTTTCCTGCACAGGTCTCATGTTGATTTGATGCGGGTTGTTGATTGGATTTTATATTTTTGAGGTTCAACTTTGTTGCATTGTGCACCGCATTTTCACCCAAATTGCGGTTGCATTGTTCCTCAGTATGTGCATGACTGATGACGCTTTGTGGCTCAGTCTGGTTACTGTGAAAATTTTTGACCTGGGCATATTGTTATGATTGGTTGGTTCGGTGAATATCTGAAATATCCTCCTGAATTTGTCCGTGGTTGATGGCAATTTCGCATGTGCCGCCGCTTCAGCCACTGCTCTCTTGCGGGCTTTTTGCGCTGCTTTACGCTGTTTACTTGAAATTGGGTCCACGATGGAGTATAGTCCATCTTCACCCCAGCAGAATGGGTGGTGGACATCAGTCATTTTGGCGAAGTTTTCATTATCTTCGTCCATAGCTTCTTCACAAAAATAATTTTCCATAAGCCCTCTTTTACAAGGCATGCATGTTCCTTGTGGCCCAGTGAGCCACAGTGGTTGCAAATGGGTGGTGCGCGTTCCAGTGTAACTCAAAATGCAGCTGACTGGCCCCCATCTGCAAAGTGAAATTCTGCTGCGCGGGGAATTCTGGATAAACCCTCTTCCACTTCTGGGAAGGGGTTGATTACAGCAATAGCTTTGGCCATGCACAGGTCAGGCATTAAGCGAAATCGCTGTAATTTGAGTTGTTGGATTTCTCCGTAGGCCACAAGACCTTTGCGGAGCTCCTCCTCAATTACCTTATGAGGAAGGTTGGTGGGGAGCGAGTCAAAGGATATGAACAAAGTTTTCGCTTTGTTCCATCTGGTGCATGCGGTGCGCACAATTTTTTGCCCTCAGGGAGGCAATTTTCACGCAGATTTTTGCTGCAGCATTGGCTTCATCAGCTGTAGAGAAACCAATATTGATCCAGCCGCAGCCCATGTGTTGGTGGCTACGTACACCGCATGAGGGAAAAGTGAGGGCTGTGCCTCACATGTTTTCTCTCACAGGGTCAGTGACTCATCCCCGAGGAAGAGTCTGATCCCGTGTTCCACCTTTGACAAAGGTTGGTTGAATTGAATGTACATGTATTGCACGTGCTTTACAGTAAATACCATAAACCTAAATGGTGTCTGAGTTTGCGATTTCTTTGCAGATTAGGTTCCTGGTCCCCCTCCAGGGCGTTTCTTGCCCTTAGTTGCACCGTTAAGTGCACCAATTGCCACGATGCTCACCCATGTTATATTATTTTTGTTATCAAAGTCGCCCATCTTTCCTGTGTGTGATTATCCAAATTTGCTGTTCAAATTATATTGTAGTAACTAAAGTGATTGTTATGAAAAAGAAAAGCTATTTAGTTTATATATTCAAATGGCAATTTTATTGAGGGCATGATTAGTCACAAAGTTATTCTGTTAACAATATTACTTTTTTTTAGTACTAGATGGTCCCAACCTGAGGGAGGGATTCATCGATGTTTATTGAATTATGCCTGAACTCCTAAGAGCCTGAGGCGAGGGAAGGGGAGGGAGGAGGCATTGAGAAAGGGAGGGGGTTTGCGCGCCAGAGCCGTGCTGCAGTGACAACTGAGCGGGGGAGGGTTGGCGACATAGTGTAGACCTTCAGGGCCATCTCAAAGTGTACCTGAAAGTGGGTGATCACTTTTGGAAGGGTCCACACCTGCTGGTCAAAGGCAGCACGAAGGAAGGAGTTATGGATGGTCCAGATGGCTGTGGCATAGGCGAGGACACGGAGGGGTCGGTGGCAACCAGGCAATGTCTGCTCGAACATGAGGTCTTGCACAGGGTGTCCAGACCAGGGCTGAGCATGGAGGAGCGCGTGGGCCTTTGGCCAAAATGCGGCGACACCTGGACAGGTGAAAAAACGATGGAGGTGGGAGTCAATAGGCTCCACACAGTGGGGGCAGCTTCGGTGCTGGAAGGTAGGGCCAGTCCATTCCCCTGTCCTGTATGAACAGTGGAGCACCCTCCATAAGGTGTTGGACACCTTTGCTGACAGAATGGGGTGATAGACGTCCTTCCACAATTCCTTAAGGTCAAATCTCACGGAGGGAGGGAGGAGCTCAAGGAGTCTTGGGCGGATGGGAGGACGATCTTGGGGGTTGAGGCGAGTTGTGACAACTTGTCCATTGTGTACAATTGCATGGCGACGGGGGCTGAGGCCAGGGCCTTCCCTTCTGTATGGGAAGGCATGGTGGATCCGCGCACCTACTCGTTTCAGGGCAAGGAGAGCCTGGTTCCAGTAGGGGGATGAGGATGGTTTTAGTCGATGGCCTGGGTGGTTTGTGAGCCACTCCCCTAATGAGGTCAGAGATGCTCTAGGAAGACCCAGAGCTGCTGACACTGACTGGCGGAGGGCGGGCGCCCATTGGGGCATGGGGGTCGCTTCCCAGCAGACAATCGGCCATAGGAACTTCAGGAAGATTGTGGTGGCATGGGATCGCGTGTCCAGAAGCCCTAGGCCCCCTTCATTGCAGGGTTGCTCAATGGTTGAGAGGGCCATTGGTGGATGGTTTGAGCCCCAGATCCAACAGCGGAGGAGTACATTGAGCCTCGTATAAAAGGCATCTGTGAATGGGCAGACGTGCGCTAGGAACCAGACTTTGGAGAGGAAGAACACATTGGCCACCAGAGCTCGACCCTGGGGGGTGATGTGCCGCCAGTTCCAGCTGGCAATTCTGGAGTTAACTGCTGTGAGGAGCAAGTCCTCATTGTCTTTTAGCGCAACTCCTTGTTGGTTGGTGAGAACGCCCAGGTGACGGAAGGTACCGCGCTCAGGTTCAATACCAAATGGTGGGGGGAAGGTGGGGGAGCCGACCTGTACAACTGTTGTCTTGGAGGTGTTGACCATGGCGTTGGACGCCTTGGTGTACCTCTCAATGCTCACAGCAGCGAGGGCAACATCCCCAGGGCAGCCAAATGCAATGGCAGTGTCATTTGCAAATGCCATGGTGCGTGTGGGGGCTTTACCTGGGACCAGAATCCCTGTTAGCTTGTCCTGTAAGGAGGCCAAGAGGGGGTCAAGGGTGATGTTAAAAAGGATAGGGCTCAGGGGGTCCCCTTGCCGGAGACCTTGTCCAACTGGTACTGCCACTGTAAAACCCATTGGCGCCAGGACTATGGTGTGGAGCTGGTCATATAGCGCTGATATCCAGCGCCTAGCTGCAGGTGGGAGATGGAAGCGGGCCAGGGAAGCATCAATATACTTCTAGGCTACCCGATCATATGCTTTCTCCATATCCAGGAGAGCCATAAAGCCATTCACCTTATGAGAGTTAGCAGTCAAAGTCACGTGAAGGTCATTATAGCTGTCCCATAACGACCTCCCCGGAATAAAACCGTACTGGTATGGGGAGAGGCGAGGTGACACCCATTTGGTGATGCGGTTGGCCATAAGCTTCGTGAAGAGCTTGTGGTCTGTGTTGATCAACGCTATGGGGCGCCAGTTTGCCAGGTTCTCACGGTCTGACTTCTTGTGAATGAGGGTCGTGATTGAGCCTCTGGAGTCGGGGAGGACCTCGCCATTCACCAAGAGTGCAGCGAAGAGGTCGCGGAGGGTTCTGGCTATCACTGCAGGTTCCAGAAGGTACACCTCAAAGGGTATCGCATCTGGGCCTGGGGCTTTAAGCCGTGGGGATTTAAGAAGAGTTTCTATCACCTCCTGGATGTAAATAAGCGCCAGTAGAGCCTCATCAGACCGTGGGTCAATGGGCGGCTCTGGAGCCCGCCACAGGAAGTCTTGGATGTCCGATGGGTCCACCTGGGTGGCATGGATGAGGCTCGAGTAGAAGCGGTGTAGTTCCTGCGTGATTTCCTCCTTATCTGAAGTGGTTGTAGTGCCAATATTCAGTGCAGTAATATCCTGCGCTGTTGACTGGGCTTTTTTATTTCTGAAAGAAGAAGCGGGTGGGGCGTTCCCATTGAGAATAGTAACGAGATGTTGTAAAGTTTTGCTGCCCGTTCTTCCTACAGTGTGAGCTCCAAGCGGAGTGCTTCCTGCGCCGCTTCCCAGTCTTCCAACCATCTGGGAGAGGGCGAAGGCTGGCAGTTTCACTCTAGATGTCTGATTCTGGCTTCCGCCCTTTTGACTCTGGCGCGAGCTGCAGCCATATGGGCTTTGGCACAGCTGTAAGCAACGCGGGTGATGCCCTCCTTGGTCACCGCCCATCTAGCCTTGTGGTCAAGCAAGTGGGGTGAGGGGGAGGTGAGAGTCTCCCGGATGGTCATAGACAGCTTCTCCTTAGTGAAGGGGTTGTTGAGAAGAGCTGGGGCAACCCTAGGCCAGAACCTACGCGACAGTCCAAGTGTGGTGATGAGTACAATGGTGAGTGACCTGTGATAACTCAGATAATTGTCATGAGAGATGGAAGAGGAGATGCGGCCAATTAGCAGAGGGCCAATCAATGCCATATCTATGCGTGACGCTGACTGGAAAGCTCCTTCATCATACTGGATCCTAGTCATGCAACCTAGGCCAGACGCGGAGGGTGGAAGCGCATCTATAAAGCCACTCAGGCGAAGGAAATCCTGGAGGCGACTTGATCCAGGGCGTTCCTTTGCTGCAGGGGGGTAAGAGTCACGGACGCGACTTATGGTTGTGTTGAAATCTCCTAAGAGGACTGTATTCCGTGGGAGATTGAGTTGGACGAGCTCTTCCAAGAGCCGATTTTGCTCCTGACCTGCATTAGGCAAGTAGATGCTTGCAGCGAAGAAGGAGAAGTCAGGAGTGGTGAGTTTGGCCAGTATGAGGCGGCCACCTAGATATTGTGAAAAAGAATGGGTTTTAACCCGGGGATTCAAAACAATAAGGGCGGCATGGTTTGTCCAGAAGGAGTTTTCTCCAAACTGTTCATTCCATGCAGATTGTTCGTGGGGGAGGATATGGGGCTCCTGGACAGCAGCGATGTCAATTTGTGCTGACCTGAAGTTTCAGAGGAGGCGGGCTCTCCGCTTAAAGTCCCGCAATCCATTTGCGTTGATGGATTGTAGGGCCAGGGTGCTGCCATGGGGACTCATAGCTGTTCCCCTCCATGACCTGGGGGGTTGCCAGTGTTTTAAACCTGCTGCTGTGAGGCGGCTAGTTTTGAGTCCTTTAGCTTGACTATTAGCTGCAATCCGTGAGGAGCGTCAAGAGTTCTGAGGGGAAGGAGAGGGTGGGGGGCGGAGGACCCAGTAAGCCAGCCTAGGATGCTGCCCCCGCTCCGTTGCAGGGGAAGGACCTGAGGATGCTCAATGGTGACCTCCGCGGTGTCCCCATTTGATGAATCTGAGTCCATATTCACTTCCTCCAACACTGCAAAGGATCCGCGCAAAATGTACTGTGGGGTTGGGGTAGGACTCTTTGAGGTGGCACTTCTTTCGCAGGCCGCGGGTTGCCAGTCCATGCTGGTGGGCATAGCTATCATTGGGAGCTGAGGGTTGATGCGATAAATCGCTGGTGGAGGTTGGTGGGGGTGCTGCGGAGCCCTGAGTGGGGGTGGCTGACGAGGGGCACCCTGTGGGAGATTCCTTGCGCTTGGTGAGAGAGGGAGTTGACTCTGGGAGATTGGAGGGGGTGCCCACTGGAAGGGGGCATGAGCGCGAAGGTATCCCATACCAATAGTGGGGTTAGCTGTTTCAACTGCTAGGCGTAAGGCCTCAGGGGACAGGTCTTGAACGGGAACCCATTGTGTGGGTTGTGGAATTGCTGCTGCAGCCACGTGGGATCGTTTTTGACCTGGTTTAGGCCCCTGGGTGGTGGCTAAGAGGGCTTGTTTTCGAGCTGTGCAGCCACTATACAAGTGTCCAAGGGCGTTACACCATGAACACCGTGGGCGCGCCTGATCAGGGTTGACAAAAAAGATCTCAGGGCATGCCCCAACTACCGCCACACGAGGAATAACCTCAATGTTGCGGGATACAGTGGGGGAGGGGATGAATGACGCCCTAGCAGTGTAAGCTCTTTGAGTGGGAGCATAGTAAGAGGGGACGCTAAAGTCCACTGAAAGAACAGACCCAAACTCCATTAAGCCACGATGAAGTGCCTGTTTAAGAGACTCAGGATCAACAGTCGTTGGTAGGTTGGAAAAAGTAACCCATGAAATTTTCTCCAGGTGAGAGCGTGTTTGGGAGATGCGAAGAGATCCACGTGGATTAATGACCTGGAGGGTGGCAGCATGGTCAGCCAGGGCAGCTTCAGTGAAGCCCACATTGATGTAGTGGCCCTCCACTGATTCATGGATGGTGGTGTTAATTGGGAATGTCTCCGCAATCGCTGTAAAGTATGAGAAGTAATCCTCTGTATAGAATTCAACAGGGTTATGCCCATAATAAAGGCGAATTGCGTGGGAGAGTGTTGAGCGAGGTAGAGCTTTTTGCGCTCTAGTTTCGGCCCATTTCTTCTTAACATCAGCTATAAACGCCACTTCACGGGGATCAGCTTTGGGTAGCGTTGGTGCCAGAGGTTTTTGCCACGCCCCAGTGGCTCCTTTGATATGTTTGTGTTTGCTTTGGGCTGCAATTGCGGGTTGAGTGTGAGCTGGTGGTTTGGACAAGTTTGTGGAGTTCCCTTGTTGCTGGAATGTTACAGCAGTTGCTGGCGTCATATTAAATTGAGGGGCGGTTTGTTGGGCCTCGCTAAATTGGGGAGGCCCATCTAGATTGGAATTAACTCCAGCCAATTGGGAGGAGGGAGATATTTTATCACCATTCCAATCAATTTGGGTAAATTCAGCCCGAGTATTTGCTGTGATTTCGTGGGCAAAACTCACTGGCTGATTGGTGAATTGGTCGTTTTCAGCATATGGAGATAAAGTGCCAACTTGAGAAGTGCCAGTTATGGGTTTTAAATGGGACGGGTGAGATTGGAACTGGTGTGAAGTTCCAAAATCTGAACCATTTAGATCCCCATTGGGAAGAGTAGATTGTCCCAATTTGGTGCTTAGTGAACCAGAATGTGCGGCTAATCCAACCTTACATCCGAGGGTTTGGGGCCAGGTGATTATTGGGCCTCGGTAAATTGGGGAGGCCCATCCAGATTGGAATTAACTCCAGCCAATTGGGAGGAGGGCGATGTTTCATCACCATCCCAATCTATTTGGGTAAATTCAGCCCAAGTATTTGCTGTGATTTTGTGGGCAAAACTCACTGGCTGATTGGTGAATTGGTCATTTTCAGCATATGGAGATAAAGTGCTAACTTGAGAAGTGCCAATTATGGGGTTTAAATGGGACGGGTGAGATTGGAACTGGTGTGAAGTTCCAAAATCCGAACCATTTGAATCCTCATTGGGAAGAGTAGATTGTCCCAATTTGATGCTTAATGAACCAGAATGTGCGGCTAATCCAACCTTACATCTGAGGGTTTGGGGGCCAGGTAGCTGGGTATCGCCCCTCATGGAGGGAGCCAGAAACACGGCGTCAGCAATAATAGATGGGGCTGAATTAGCTGACACAATGGGGGAGGTGAATGCCTGGATGGGCTGAGTTGCATTCAACTGACCAGACGCCATTAAAACAGTGTGGGTGATGGCCTCCTTGGTTGGAGGGGGCCCAGCGGGTTGGTGGGAGGCAGCGCACACAGAGCTGTTAGGCGTGCAGGTTGCAGAAGTGCGATCAGGTGAACTGGCGCTAGTTGAAGTAGCTCCAGGTTGGGGGGTGGTGCCTGCTTTCATGGCTGCTGCTTGAGAGCGGGTGATTCTGGTTGACCCTGAGGTGGGTAACCGAGGGTTGCTTCGTTTGGGGGTGGTGCTGGCTCGTTTGGCATAGCCTGCGGGTACTTTTGCGGGGTTTCCCGCCATATTTGCTAATAGTTTTCGTAAATCTCTTTAGTGGAGCTAAATTTCAGGCTGAATTGATTTTTGAAAAGTGGTGCTTAGCAGAAAGAGATCTTCTGTTGACAATATTACATTAATTTAATATTAAATCTTTTATGGGGCCATATTACAAACAAAAATGCACCATATGTTAAATCAATGACATTGCCAATTCAAATTAGTATAGACAAAAAAATTAATCCTTACTTTGCTGGTGACATGAATCCACTAACAACTAATTTACATTGATATACCTCAGCCCAGAAGTCATTGACAATCAATTTACTTATACAACTATAACTCACTCACCCCAGAGCCTAAAAAACAAGTCATCATAAAGTTTATCTTCATTGGTTAATTTTTCTCATATTGTCAGGTTTTTAATGGAATAATATTTGTTGGAAATAATCTCAAGAACTAGGCATTTGTTTCCCTACCTTTTTATGAATATAATACAATTATCCTGAGATTCTCAAGTGCTTCTCAATTAGAAACAAATTTCACAATGAGAATTATGGGAGTTAGAGGAGCATATATTAAGTAAAATTTTCGATTTAAAGTTGATCTTACTTTTAATATCTATGGAAGTTTATAATTACAAATACAATATACTGCTATCCCCTACCCACTTTGAGCATTTTATACTACGGTGTGCTTTTTTATAGGATTAAATTTGTTTGTTTGTGATCACTTTAAGACATATTTTTAGGTATCTGTCCTCATTCAGATTCCCAGTTATTCAGTGAGAATTTAACTGTGCTGATGTCAAAAGATGCAAAGTGTCAGTTGCATCAGTGAACTTACAAAGAAACAATTTATATCAGATGCTCTTGCGTGGCCATCTTCTTGACCATATTACTGATAATCATGTCATGGATTAGATAGTAGTTAGCATGTAAAATTTTCTTGGAATTCATACTTTCAAAACAAGCCCAAATGGGCTTTGTTCTCATTAGCGGCGGTAATGATTAAGTAGCCACTTTGATACCTCTTAAAGCTAGTCTAGGGATAAATTGGTCACCTAGAATACAGCTTGTGATTCTATTGAGTGGAAGTTAAACGCTTTACTGTAGGAGCCTCTTACTCCTCATTTTTAAAAACTATTGATGTAAATTATTTAGGGTCAAGTCGCCTTCCTCTATAGGCTTGTGTGAGTACTTGACACTAAGGCCAAGGGAGAAGCTGTTTAATTTAGGATTCATACTGGTAAAGCTGGTATGCAGGGTAACTGAATGTACACTATAGTGAGCACAATAATAATGAAATTAATACTGCAGATTCAGATTTTGGACCCAATGGTCAATATGCAAGCAAAAAAATATTTAATGAAAACAGTGTCCTCAGTAAACACCAAGAACACACTTAATTAAAGGAAACAATTTCAAAAAACTCAAATAAAAGCACAAAATAGTATTAAAAAGTGACATTGGCTATGAGGCTTGCAAATGATACTCTTGGTTGTGGTAGGCTTTATAAAAATATTGAAAGAAAAAGATTTTCCTTCAAAAAAAAACTGGCAAACCCCTTTTGGATATGCTACTATCACTCCCATGGTTCACATTGATAAATTATTGATACCTGAGCATCAACAAAGTAGTTCTGCTAGTTGCATAATATTAATAATATATAAGGAGGTAAACGCCTAGGCCTTGGGTTTTTTGCAAATATTGCACTTCATATAAAAAAATTATGTAAGTACAATAGGATTGATATTAAAGACCTTATTAAAGACGCATTTTTGTTGGCGCTGAGGTAGATGATAACTATAGAATACTGATTTTATTGTGCATGGCCACTAGGCTGAGGTAAAACGGTGTACATTAGTGATTTGGGGGTTTGCGCCAATGGGGTGATGAGGATTAATCATACGTTGACACTTACTAAAAGTAGCAATGATCCCAGATACAACATATGTTAATTTTCTTTGTCAGCAATTCATCCCAAAATTTAAGAAAAGGTAATAACATAGACAACGTTGAAGTAGTGTCAAGTCAAAAAAATCAATCTAGCTATTAGTTAAATATAAAAAATAATTGAATAAATATAGCTTACAGTTGGATGGCCTTACCTAATTGTACCGTTAATCCCCCTTTCCCATCTATTATGGCCGCTTAGGCTAACTGCCATGGTGTCAAGTTGAAATGTTTAAATTAATTTTACGTTAAATTTACAAAGAAAAAAGCATGGCCGCCCCCTTTTTGGGTGGGCCCCACTAGCACAAAAAAGATGCTCAGCCTCAAATTTTAGCATATATATCACCGATAAACTGCTTAAGTAGCTGTTGAGTGTATATAATATGGTTATATGTGCTTTTTAGATCAATATCTTGTATGAATAAAAAACAATCATTAAAAGTTACTTATTAATTATTACCTCCTTATCTAATTGTACTGCTTAATGTTAATATGATGTTCATATTTACCTAGTCAACATATAATATGATTGAAAAGCATTATATGAATAGTGTGTCTCTGCAATGTGCTGAAGTAAGTCACCTTGTTTTTGTATTATCCTGACTTTATGTCAGAGTCACTGTTGGGTATGACAAAAGACAATTAATTTATTTTAGGACAGATGGAGTGACGCTCATGTTCTTTATTAGGGAATTTATCACCATAGTAGACTAATTTAAAGTCATCTGAAGGATTATCATATAAAACTGTCTTATATTACTATAATTTGGTATGTTATAAAAATTTGGTGAAGATTTAAAACAATAGTATGTTTTAACTCTAAAATATCGTCACATCATATTTCCAATTTCAGAACTTCACTTCCAAAATAAAAATTTTAAGAGTTTGGAATCTTCACCTAAGAGAACTTACCAAATGATATTTGACCTTGAACCTTAAAAAAGTATATAACCAAATATTATTTTCTTATTGATGAGAAACAAAATAAAGTCATTTATATCAAATATTGCATCTCCTAATATTCTTTTAAATTTATTGCGGGGAAGGCTGACCATGGGATGGACACTTCTGAATATGACTCAGGACAGATAAACTTAGTACCGGGGGAGGCACCCCAGAGAAGTGATGCTATCTCTTGTTGCCAGTGGGAACGCCACTTATGGGGAGGGGGAGGGAACGTGTGAAGGGGCCGTAGCCACTATTGAGCATGTGTGGAGGAAGGGGTCTGATTTGATGAACCAGACTGGGAACCAGGAGGAGACCAGCTGTCGGCGATGCAGTGGGAGGTATCCAAACATCCACGCTTGAAAGTGGTCCACCAAATGAGACCAAATCTGTGGACAGTTTCTGGGAGGGTGGGGGTGGAGCCTGCGATGGCATCTAAGACAATCGTGTGGATGGTCCACATGGCGATTGCAACCACCAGAGCATGGAGGGAGGGTGGAAGGGAGGAGGGCATTGATAGAGCAAACATATCTCTTGACAGACTGAAGGGATGTGTTTGATCCTGGCCCAGCAGACGTTGAACTTCGCGACATATCACTTTAGAGGTAGGGCACTTCTCCAGGCGGTGGAACAGCATTCCATACTGGCCGCACATGACACAGGATGAGTGTAAAGCGTTAGAGCGCTCAGCTGTACGAATCACCTGCCTCATGCAGCGCCACACATGGGAGCGGACTTGAGGCTGCAACAGAGGGTGATGTACATATTTCCAGATTGTTTTTTGGGTCTCAATGGAATAAGGGATGTCCATTATGTCCAGGTAGTCCACCCTGGATAGGACATGGGGCCGAATGGGGATCACGCCATCATGGATGGGTAGCCCCTGTATCTCTTGTGTGAACTGAGGAGAGGGGCGGCCTCTTTGGGTTGTATGTCCGCTAATATGAATTCTCCACTCTGCGCTTCGAATGGAGAGTAGGATTCGTTTGTAGTGGGTTTTGGTCCCGTGAGGACCTGTGGCCGATGTGTGTGATGCGAGGTATTTCATCAGGGAGTGGGGGTTTGATGGATTGTTGAGGCCTAAGGATTGGGAGAAGTTGGAGCGGGCTGCGCGGGACCAGTGTTGGGATGGGAGTGTAGGAGCGGTGACAGCCACGATCCAGGTGCCCAGGATCTTGGCAGCATGGGCTTTGAAGTCAAGCAGGCCCATGCCACCATGATGATGCGGGCCAAACATGACCTCTTTCCGCACTGGTGGAGGGCGGCCTGACCAAAGCCATCCTTGCAGCAAGGCATACAAGGATTTGAAGAAGCTTGGGAGAAGGGGATGGCATGGGCTCTGAACCAGACTTTGGATAGGAGCATAGAGTTGGCTAAATCAACCCTGCCAGTAAGGGAAGTAGGGCGGGCTCTGAGAGAGGCGATTTGCTTCGTCACGTTGTCCAGAATATGGCACTCCGTTACTGCTGACGTGTATCCGCCTGCCTCCATCCACACGCCCAGATGGCGCACCGGTCCTATGGTAGGACGTGGCATGAAGGGGAGCATCAGTGGATCGGTGTGTGTTGAGTTAGAAAGGCGTGGACGTGGGCGAGCAGATGGGCTGGGTTGGGAACTAATTGCTGGGGCCCAGCAGTTCTGAAACCGACCAAGGAGGATGAATTCAGTTTTGGAGGCGTTCAGTGCCGCGTTGCTTACCTGGGATATTCCTGGATGAGAGCTTCAAGCGTACGTGCATCTTGATTATTAGACACCCCAACCACACAATCATCTGCGAATGCCAATATCTTGACTGGGGCTTGGCCTGGCACATGTACCCCAGTGAGTTGGGCATTCACAACTCGCAGTAGTGGGTTAAGGCTGAAGTTGTATAAGAGTGGGCTGAGGGGGTCCCCTTGTCACAAGCCCCTTTGAGGGCGGACTACTTCCGTTAGGAAGCCAGGGCCACGCACTGCCATTGTTGCAGATTCCATGAGCAGCATCACCCAGTTGATGTGGCGAGGGGGTAGGCGGAATTGCTGGAGGCAGGCCCTTAGGTATTCCCAGTTTACTCTATCATAGGCCTTTTGTTGGTCCAAGAATACAAGTGCCCCAGAGGCTGTGGACTGACATACATTAGCCACAGAGTGCACATCATCCCAAATTGACCTTCTGGGGATGAAACTGAATTATTTTGGGGAGATGGTGGCAGATGCTATAGTCCCTAAACGGTTAGCCATGATTTTTGTTAAAATTTTGGTGTCTGTGTTTGTTAGAGAAATGGGGCGCCAGTTGGCTAAGTCAAGCTTATCCCCTTTCTTGAATAGTGTGACAGTAAAGGCCTCATGTCCTCATGGTAGAAGGCGCGTTTCCAACAGGCTTTGGTTAAGTGAGGCAAGCAGAAGTGGGGATATATATTTGAAATATTTTTTGTAGAACTCATATGGAATGCCATCTGGGCCTGGCCATTTTCAGTTTGGTGCACCGCGAATGGCTGTCCATAATTTTTTTGGAGTAATTAAATTCATTATTTCTGGGTATCAGAAAATGGTGCAGATATGAGCTCAGTCTAGAAATTCTGCCACTTCAGCTGGCTGAATTGGTTTGGCTCAGTACAACTCGGAGTAATATTTTTGCATTTTGATTGCCACTTTGGCCGGTGTATCCACATTAGAATTATCCAATCTTTGCACCTGTGTGCAGGCCACGCTCTGGTGTGGTGCGAAAAATTTTTTTAAAGAAATATGCGGTGCACTTGTCACCTTTTGTGATGCGTGTGGCCCTGTATTGAATACAAACCTGATGTTTGTGTTGCCTTTCGAGTGCGTTGAGGTGGGCGGCTGCCTCCGCCCACTTTTGGCCCCATGCAGGGCTGTATCTTGTAGCTGGAATGTTGGACTCCAAGTGTGCCAATTCTGCCAGAGCGCGCGAGATAACCGCCAATGTAGCTCGTGAGCATCTGGAGGAGAGATGGCGAGAGTGGTGGATGGTGTCCTCTTTGAAAGTTGCCCATGTGGAAATGGGGTCCGCGCAAAACAGTGCAACAAACTTTTTTGCCAAAGTTGCCTCTTCCACCCACGTGGAAAATCTTGGTGACGCGAGCTCAGGGGGGCGGATTTTGCACCAATGTGGGGCCTTAGCAACTGTGACAGGTAGGTGGTATGTTATCAAGACCAGTCAGTGGTCGGAGAATTCCATTTTTATCGTTTTGAAGTGGGAGATGTGGGGTTGGAATTTCGCCGGCGTTAGATTAAGGTGATGCGGGTCATGGACCTTAATTGGCCATTGTGGACGTGGGGATACATCATGTTTTTGAGCAGTGGGGCTTGTCGCGGCAGTGCATCCATTAACCCAAGGGTGGCCTTTAGAATGTGTAGTTCAACATGACCCTGTGGGGCGTGGGGTGATGGAGGCCACCGGTCCATTGGTGAGGTTAGCCAACAGTTCATTTCACCAACTAGGAAAGAATCAGGGGGTAGCGGGAGGGATTTGACTGATGAGAAAAATTCCTGACACTCATGTGCACCATTTGGGGCATAGATGTTGACAATTGCATGTGCTACGTCAGCCCACAAGAAGGTGACGACGAGCACTCAGCCATTTAGGAATGTTTTTGAGGATATGAATTTGAAAAAATTATTTTTCTGAATTAGCACCCCACAGTGCTTTGAACAAAAGGATAGGGATGGGAGGAGCATTGTTTTCCAAGTTTCCTCAGAACCTCGTGGACAGTGGTACTTCTGGATGGCCAGGATATCCACGGGTAAATTGTGTTGTAAAAAACTCAGTTTCCTAGCCTGGGATGAGGAGGCCTTGAGTCCGGCGATACTTAATGTCCCTAAAGTGAAGGTTTCCCCCATTGCACCTTAGGTGTGAGGGGGTGGGCTCCTGGGCCCACCAGCCTCTTCTAGGTCCCCACAGGCTTTCACAGCAGCGCGGGTGTTAGCAGCAACACAATCGGAGCTTTTGTTGATTTTTGTGGAAAGAGTCGCATTGGCTTTGGCCTTCGCTTTTTGTTTTCCTGACGTCGGACGAATTTTTTGCGGTGTGGATGAGTTTGGTGCACCATTGAGTGGGTCAAAAAAAATTTCAGCTGGGATAGGTCCCAAGTTAGTTTTGACCAGAGCTTGGGTGCAACGATTGGGTGAGATTGAGTCTCCCATCGGATCCTCAGATTGAGTGGCCCACTCAGCATGGGCTTCCCAATCTGATTGGTTGATGGATTCCTGAGTTGCTTCCATCGCGAAGGTTTCCATGTCCTCCTGCCGTTGTGAGTGTGGGATAGCGGTGGTGGCCTTGGCCATTTCCTTGGCCGCGGCCCTATGGGCCTGCTTAGCCTTCTTCCATTCTTGCGGGGAGATAGGCTTTACCAATAGGTAGCAGCCTTGTGCTCCCCACGGGAAAGCCTCCTTGGTGCTTGTGGTTGGTTCATAGTGCGCCTCTCCATTGGCCATGGCTGCTGAGGGGTGCTCTTGGAATGTGATGCCCTCCTTGATGGGGCATGCGTGTGCCTTGTGGCCAAACGCATCACAGTGGGTGCAAATGGGGGGCGCGCTGTCCACGGTCACCCAGAATGGGTGGGTGGTATGCCCTGCAATATCAATAAAAGTGGAGTGCGGGAGCTGGGTTAGGTCCTTCGCGATCTCCTCAGTTGGGGTCAGAACTGTGATGGCTTTGCCGGTGCACAGGTGTGGCATCAGCATGAAGCATTGCACTTTGAAAGTTTGTATTTTGCCATATACGGCGAGACCATCTTTCAGGTGTTGTTCCAAAATGTCACGTTTTACCATAGTAGGCAAAAAGTCAAATGTGAGGAAAATTTGGTTTGATTTTGTCCATCTGGTGCATTTGGTTTTGACGACCCATTGCCCTTCAGGGAGGTCAACCACTACATGCACCGCTGCAGCCTCGTCTGCTGCTTTTTTACTCTCAAAACCTAGGTCCAGCCAACTGCATGACATGGAGTGAGGTGTAACATACACTGCAGTCAGGAAAATTTTGTGTACATCTTCACAAAATTTTTCCCATAAGGCCATTTTTTGGATGTCCAGATACACGCGGACTCCAAATTCCACCAACAAAAGTGGTTGGGAGTGTGGCGTGTTAATGTATTAGTTGCATTGTGCTTGCCATGTGTGTATCTCCGGGGAAATCGTGACTGCCAGTTTTTTTAAGATTTTTGTCTATTCTGCCGGATTCTCCAGGACGTTTTCAAACGTTGGAGGCCGCGGGCCTTCCACCTGCTCCTCTTACCTTGCTTGCCCAACTGCTCCCTGACATGGGTGCAGACTAATCTCCTCTGTGAGATTATCAAACTAGATTCAGCCTTGAATTGAATAGGTTGCAAAAGTGATTGCAACGAGAAAGAAAAGTCTATCTCCTAATATTCCTTAGTATATGTTGGAATGTGAAGTAGTCCAAGTTTTGTAAGAAACAGTTGGTTATTGAAAAGTGTTCAGACTAATCATATGAGCAAGACAATCATTTACTTCAATTATATATTTAACAATAAAAGTGATAAAGGCACTTAGTCAATACATCACCTAACACCAGTGTTAAACTAATTACTAACCAAGAATTGATTTTCTAAGGCTTATTCCCTGATATCCATTTATTACTACAATCATCCCTTGCCCTTGCAGCTGTGTCGTCTTGTAGCATAATTAACTATAGATCTATTTTAATATCTCCTCAATAAAAGCTTTTGCTCTTAAAATCAATGCTCTATGGCTGTGTCACCTAGTAGTATTGATTTTATATCCTTTTGTCAGGCTGCTTTGCTGAACTAATGTTCTATAGCAGTTATGATTAGCATTGACTGCTCAATAACCTACCATCACTAAGCCTAGACTCAATAATTTATATTGATTTAACTCACGTTAGATGCTATAACTTTCCATTCATTTAATTTATATTAACTCTCTTCCTCAGCGCCACCAGAAACTCGTAGTTAAAGTTATTTTTATATTTTAAACTTGCTCATTCGCCAGCACCTTATTTTAATAGGTCAGTTGCTATTATAATTTAAAATATCCTGGGACTAAGTCTATAGTTTTCTTAAAATTTCAAATATAATATACAACTATCCCAAAAAACTAAATGTTATTAATTTAACAGTTAATTAACTAAAATTATTAGAATTAGTGCCTAAAAAAGGAACTTCTGTTTAGGAAGGTAGTCTGTTTTTCAATGGTAGCTTTTCCCAAGAAGACCAGCGTTGACTTTAATGACTTACCTCAAGCCCAAAGCCTCTGCTAGTGCTAAGAGACTACAGTGTGCTTTATACCGCTTATAGTAAAGCTTTTTATTTTACAAAAAGGGGTCTCTTGCGTTTTTAAGAATTATATCTTCATACATAATACCTTTCTTAATAAGTGCAAGCCAACCTGCGTAGTAGAGATCTGATGCCAAAGTGCTAATTTCAATGTTTAGTGCTCAATCTAGTGGCACTTACCGCATATCTTTACACCAATAAAATGATGGACAATCCAGATGAGTATTGCTTTGCTGATATAAAGCAGTTTTTAAATAGTGAATCAACCAACCCCAAGGCTTAGCTAAATATTCCCGCTCCCATTGTTATCTTAGTGATAAAAATGGTCACATTGGCCATATTGTCATATATATTGTCAACTAGTTATCATCAAGTTAACATGATAGCTAGAAATAATGATAACAACCAACATTACCTTAACAATCTTAATCAGATCTTAGATGAGCACATTCACTATGATAATCACCTCTACTGAAATTTTAATTCCATGCTAATCCTAGTCCAACCCAGGGACAAGAAGTGATGTTATTGCATTCTGCCTCTCAACTTCAAACCAGAAACTTGAGCAGGTTAAACATAGGATAAGGCAGAGCTCCGCATATTAATATCACTTGAACCAATTCCACAATAAATTAGGGATGATATAGATATCAGTATACTTGATCATTCCCAGGATCTCTTTGACTTTTTTGCTATACCAGATAATCAACTAACTGAGTCTGAAGCTTAAGTCGTTGAGATTCAATTTGTGCACCACTTGCCTATGGGGTTTACTTTGATTCTAACTTCTGATAATTTCAGCTAACTAATACTCTGACCATTGTCACTTGCAAAATCTCATAAACTCCAGTTTGTATATTTGATGACTGCTCACGCTGGCCTGGATTCCTGGCCTGTGCCGCTCCAGAGGCTGAAGGCCAGACTCCTTCCCAATCCACACTCAAACAATTAAAAATTAGTTGTAATCATTGTTATACCACCAAACCACCAAGTATATTTCAATTTTATTTCAACCTGATTATATTAGCCAAGTTTGACAAAATGCAAACATAAACAGTTTGATTTCTCTGTACAAACTAATCTTGGGTGTGCCCCTGAGACCGTTAAGCTGGCAACCTTAATGAATTCCTAGATTTCAAAAGTCAGTAGTTGGCAATGTTAAAAAATTAACTGAAGTTGGCTTGACTTACCTTAGCGCTTAAGATCTCATCATACAAGAGCTTGACTAATAAGAAAAAAAGAATATGTAAAAAAGCTGTTCTTTGATTTCTCTTTTAACCAGGATTAATCATTCATGGCCTATTCTATTGTTTTTATATTATGTCTCAATTGTATATGTGAATAAGGTTCTTAGTAACTTTGAAGCTTAATTTACCCTTTGCCACACCTGTGAATCTTACAAGAAATATACTGGTTATTATTACCTTTGCTTAATGATAGATATACCAATATAAAAATGTGTAATTATTCTCGCCACAGCACCATCACTTTTGAGGCACAAACTAAAGTCAATTTGAGCCTTGCAAAATATGGAATAAGTCTATTGCTTTAAACCAAAATTTGACCAGCCCTATGTGCTTTGCTAACTAAAGAAGATGTTAATCAGATAAATTTTCATATTTTCTAATTGCTAAGGATTTTTTTTCAATTTTACTGTCCTACTTATTTTACTAAGCTCAAGTTATATATGGTGTACCAAAGCTGATGATAATTTAGGATAAGATGGGATGGATTATAAAAGGGATATTCTACAACTGCATATTTCTTACGCTTCAAAACCTAAATTGAAGCCAATTTTGGATTTTTAAAATTTAATACAAAACTGACCAATCGATCAGCCAAAACTTACCATTATTGATGCAATTGACACCTGCTGCCCTGGCTTGGGGTGGTAGTGCACCGCCATCTGGTGTCTTTCAGCCGCCTCCAAAGTGCGCCAGGGCTGGCTCTGCTAGCCCTCCCAATGCTACTGGGCATTATGTACCCCCTCAGGACTTGGCCCACCACCTGACAAGATCCAAAGCAGTGCTCTGGAGCTCTTTGGTGCTCCCACAGAGCAATTGTGTTTTGGCCTCTGGGTCAAATATGGGAATCTCTTCCCATATGTGAGCTCAGCCATCATTGAGATGGCCACGGCGGTTTTTAAACCCACCAGTTTCATTAACTTCTGCCCTTTTAAGGGGTAATTTGATCTCAGCTTCCGTTCAGAAGCCAATGCAGTGGAAGCAGCCAAGCTGCAAATCATTTTCAAAGATAATTCCCATTCCCATCGTTCAAACCCAGCTCCCAGATGAGGCCACTTTGGTGGTTCAGTTTTCTGGGTTGCCCTCCCATCTCTACCCCAAATGCCTCCACCATGAGCTTATGGAGGGTTTATATAGTTATGCCACAAACCCCATTTTGCAGTTTGTGGTTCCAATTGGGGTGGATCATCTGGCAGGGCTTCACGCTTTTGTGATGATCTGCTCATTTCATTGCAATACCCATCTCATAATTCCCCCTGCATGGTGATCAGATCTGCCCCTGATCACCCATTCTGGGCACACATCAAAAAATGCTGTACCATTTTTCCCTTGTTCTTTGAGCTTAACCACTCAAAGCACAAATGACCTACAGTTTCCACTTATGCCGCTTCCACCACTCATCCCTCATGCGTTGGGCCCGCAGCAGTTTCACCCCAATTTTTCAAATGGGGCTCAATCCTCCCACCCCAACCTCAGGGCAATTTGGCACTGCTTTAAAAGCAGCATCCGATCAAAATTTGAAATTTATAATTCTACTTAAAATTTGACCAGATTATGAAGGCTCTGAATTGATGGATGAACCAGTTTCAGCTGAGCTGCTGTGGTCCTTAGCACATGGCCAATCTGCTCCTGCACTGCCCCAATTCTGGTGGCTAGCAGCTGGCCAAATCCAATCCATTTGAGGCTCTCAAATGGATTGATGAGGATGAACAGCCATACCACGTCAAGCCAAATTTTGCTTTGGGGGAAATTTTTCGTTGATCCTCACAAATTGCAGCACGCCATTTTCGCCCTAAAAACGGTCTTTCAATTTATAAGAATACAAAAAAGGCAGTTGAGGCTGCAGCTGCCCCTGCCAACACACTACTTCACCAGCAACTTCATGGGGCGATGGAGCCTCTTGTTGAGAGTTTTCTTATCCCCAATTTTCCCTATAATTTTGAGAAAGATGTGAAGTATGAAATTGAGGAGATCATTTTCAGTGTGAGCGGCGCTTGCATTGAAGTAACAAAAACTTCTCTTTTTAACCCTTATTATCCCAAAATTTGCCAGCACATCAAGTCTTTCACTTGTGTGCTAGCTCTTATCACTTTCGCTGAGAATTAACTTGCTCAATATGTTGAGGCGATGGATACCGCTGGCCCCATAAATGAAGAAAACCCACAACTATATCTCCTTATGCCACATGTTGCTGATGCTCCCACCCCAATGCTGTCCGCCATGGTATGCCAGCTAAATCAGGTTCAGATAAAAGTTTCCCCAAAGCTTCCTCCCCTTCTGATATGGCTTTCTAGGCTGTTATCTGAGGTTCCATAATTGGAATATTTTATTTCTAATAATCCCTTTGTTTGGCCCATTTGCAAATGAAGATGCATGGCGGCTCCCACATTTGGGTTAGGCACCACTAGTGCTAAAAATGATATTCTACTTCTGCTGACCATTATAAATCTTTAGTAAAATCATAATCAACTATTGTACACTTGCTAATAAATTCAAAATGAAAACCAAGGCACTTTGCTGGTGGCTTTCTCTCTAGTAATTGCTGATAAAGTGGTAGTAATAATCACTCAGTCGCCGCATGAAAGTAAAATTATACTATTGCATATGAAAGAAGGAAAGTCTTAAATCCAGCATTTAGAACAAAATTAGCTTCTAGTTACCTCTGGTGACACCCTAAAAAGTTTGCCAACGTCTACATTGTCAAACTATCAGGGCTTTCAATAAATCAATCCTTCTGGTATGTGAGGACCTACAGCCTTATTAATTTCAAGTTGACTGTCTGGTTATCAAGTTGTTTAATCATCTAACGCTTAATAATCTGGTTGCACCTATATTGACACTTCTTCTGATAAGCACAAAGTAAGAGCTATTGTGAACAGTGGGGTGTTAATCATTATTGTGTCCACTAAACTAGTTAAGTTCAGCCTCATGCCCAATATAGATCATCATAAGGAATACTGAACTGCAAATTCCAGTTAAACTACATCCTGGGATATTATTGTATGTTTCCACTGCGTTTGGTTCTTTAGTAGTTTCAGTTTACACAATTGTTCTACTAAATCAAAATTTATGATTTTATCATTAGTACATCATATGGGTATTCATGGGATTTAGGCTGAGTTTAAAAATGAAATTTTGAAATACTTGTAAAATATTATATACTATAATAGGAAGGTTAGGGACTTAAGACCTAAAATCAGCATTTGTTAATCTTTCATTCAAGGATGGTGTTGGGCTTCACAAAAGTATCTGTGAAGCCTAAACTTTAGGGTTACAATTTTATTTATTTACTTTAATTGATGTCAACTTTACTATTATAAGCTATTGACATTGGTTTATAATTTTCTTTCATTTACTAATCAGGGGTAAAGCCCAATATTGTTATTATTAATACTATTATTACTATTATTATTATTATTTTATTATTATATATCTACTGATGTTTTATCAGGCCTAATGCCTAAAATCACTAATACTCTTATATTTTCAAGCACTAAGCAATCTCCCATAAGTACGTCAAGTTTATGACCTAATGAACTCTGTATAAACTGCTCCATTAGTGCTCCACTAGCCAATGAGATAGGGAAGAATGCCTGAGCCAAGATACTATTATCCTAATATTAGGCCTGAGGATGTATTCAGTGTTTAACTCCTCTACTCACCCCATTTATCAACTTTTACCACATATTATACCTTCTCACCTATTGGCTTCCTAGTAACAGATAATGGAAACCAATTAATGGTGCTACCATTATTTGATCTCAAACCAGCACTCAGAAAGGAATAATGATACTCCAACTCTGAACCAAGACTGTGACATTGCCTCCTGCAACCCTAAATCTTTCCACCCTCACATGCGGTATTTGCCTATCACTCATCAAATTCTTGATTTTCCCTTGGTACTTCATATAGTACTAACTATTTCTTAATAAAGTACTCTTTGCAACCCATATTTATTTTTAGTTTAAATTTCAATTATCTAGGACTGATGAAATATTATCCAGACATGAGAATTTCTTGGAACCTCTAAACCTTTAGAGAAGGTTACATTCCATTCAAGTTGTCCTGCCTGGAACCTCCATGTTTCTAATCATTTAACCTCAGCTTGTTGCCAAGAGAGCGCAAAGCTGAGAGATGTGATAGTGCCTATTGGTTATCAGAACTTTTTTAAACCCAGACTAAGAAAATTACCATCCAGACAATGTAATAAAGGGCACATAGAAATTAATCAATTTTTAACTATTCTGAAATTCCACCAAATTTTACTAGAGACTATAGTTAAATTATAACTCTAAGGACTATATGGCGTAATATATGAGCCATTTGGCAAGTCAAATTTAGATCCTGTCATCACGCTTATATTTATACTTCAAGACAATGAAGAAACCCAGGTGCTTATAGCTTAATGTATACCTATCATAAAAATTAAGTAACATTAAATAGTCGTTTTTGTACATAATTTTCCATTTGATTTACAAAATATCCATGAAATTGGTAATCTGGATGAACTTGGGCTTAAATTAAGGAGTGGAAATCAGTTTGTTAACTAATACCTAATGTTTAAAAAAGGTTAATTAAAAGACCAAAAGGACAAGCTTTGGCTAGTTATTAAAGATACAGTACTTTTGCAAAAGATTTTGACTTGAGTTGTGCACAAGACATGTTACACCATAATGATGATGGGAATTTTCCTCCTATCTGCCTGCGTCCTATTAGACGTTTGAAGGTGGCAATTAAGTTGTAATCAGGATGTTTATCATTTAGTACAACTAGGAATGTTAGTACCATTCAAGAGTCCTTTGGATTTCCTATAGTTATGAATTAAAAAGTAGGAGGGACAAAATTGCGTGGTGGTTAGTTATATGTGAAGCTTACCAACTTTATAAAAAAGGAATTCTAATCTTATCATGCATTAATATTGCGCTAGACCGCTTGGGCGACTTGCAATATTTTTTCAGCAATATACTAACTTCTAATAATGGATGATATAGATTAAAGACAAACATGTGCCCCATGATTACTGCCCAGGGCTTCTCTAACCCACACAGATGCAGCAAGGATTGTGAAACACCCCTGTGACTATTCAGTGGCCTAAGACAGCATATTTAATGATCTAAAAATCTCCTGTGGAATAGTATAACTTGATGGCGTAAACGTTTATTTTTCAAGAACTTTTAAAAAGCACCTGAAAAACTTGGAGGAAGTCCTCTGCCGCCTCAACATGGTTGATCTTATAATCAGCCATGAAAGAGAAATTCTTCTGGAACAACTTGAACATCTGGGGTTTGTCTTTGACAAGAATGGCTTACATCCCCAACCATCTAAGATTGAAGTAATTTTAAAAAATGACATAGCCAAATATTAAGTGATCCATCCAGGTGTTTCTTATAATTATTTTTAAAATCAATGATTCATCATAAAGCTTCAGAAAAATCAGTGAGCCTCTAAATTTATTTATTGAATAATGGCGTTAAATTCAGGTGGACAGATAACTGCCATTTGGCCTTTACAAATTAAGGTTTTAAGTCACCAAAGCGCTGATACTTATGTATCTGAAATTTATAAACAATTAATAATTTAAACAGAAACGTCCCTCACTTCTGTAGGGGCAGTGTTATCTTAGACTGACAATGGTGAATAAAGTACCCAGCGGCTTATTGTAGCTGAACTTTGGGTGTTCAGGATTAAATTACATAGTAATCAAGAAGGAGTGACTGTATGACTTAAACCTGTAAGAAATTTCAGGTTTTACACCCAGGAGTTGCACTTCACAGATTTAACTGATCACGCCTCACTGCATAGTTACAGATTATAAGAAACCAGAAGGAAGGCTAGCCCAATGAGCTATGAATTTATAAGCTTTTGATTTTGAGATCCAGCACTGTTACAGCATAAAACATCAAATAGCTTATTGTTCATCTTATCTACCCACTTTTTCCTTAGCATCTAGTAGGTATGATAAATCATATAATAAATGGTAATCAAGAACAATAGATTTGAACCCAAAGATGGTTAAAGTTTAGTAGAGAAATGATAAAGAACACTTATGTCAATACCAAAAACTTTATTAAGATAATTAATGAGTGGTAACTTTTTTACCTAGGCAATGGAGAAAATGAACATGATCATTTATCGAAAAGGCAATGTGGAATGGGAGATTCAAAAAGATGCTTGAACAGATGAAAAAAACAGTATTATTGGGAATAAATGCTTTTCAATCTATGATATCCTCAACTATTGTTTAAAATATCAAATTAAATCCTCTACTGGAAGGCCACTTCCTATAGGAAGGAAAACCAAATTTTTTGCTTGGTACAACATCCCAATAAGCGTGGTAGGACCATTGACAACAGTTCTGGGAATTCAAGTATATATACAAGCCATGTATTACCACACCAAATAAGTGGAGGTCAAGTAAAAACTGACCTTGGCGCCACAATGACAGCTAAGTTTATTTTGGAATCTATAGTATATTGACATGAATGCTATTTTAAATGTAAAAAAAATTACTCGAGGTGGGTTGACTTTGGGACAAATACAACACCGAGAATGTTTTCTAGCCAGTATAGGTTTCGAACTCAAAACCTGAACTAGGGGTAGAAGCAGTTTTACCCGCTTGGTTAACCACCCTTGCTATTTTAAATGTAATTAAACTTTTTTTCACGTCTCACGTGATACCAAAACAAAACGACCTTAAGATATTTAAAAAGGGTGTTTTAGCGCCCTATCACTATGATATTAATGGCATCATGGAATGAGGGATTTTACACTTGTTGGTATCATGAAGAAGTTTACTATGAGTAACCATATAGCTGTATCATTTTCCTTGTCTGTGTTTACCTGTAATATCATCTTCAACTTATCAACATGGAAATCACCATATCAACTAAGATATAGGAAGCATCCCACACTCCAACCCTCTTTATACTCTTATTTTCACAAAAAGAATATGAGTTCAACCAGATATCTGAAACCCCATGCAACTATAATTCAGTGCCTAATGAAGAATACTCCAGCACTTTAGCTCAAAAATAAGAAAAAAAAGCGTGATAATGAGAGATGACTGATTTTTCCTACCTTTGCTGTTGGTGAGCTAGTTTTATACTACAATAGCCATGGCTTTGGACAGACTAGCACAATGGAGCACATATTTAAAAGACCCTATGAGAGCATTAAGAAGACAGAACCAATGCTTACACTCTGAAATACTAATAGGGGCTATCTTTTTTTGAGTGCATGCTAAAGTCTACAGAAGTACTAACAGAGTTCAGGCCTAAAGTCCACTACTTCTAACTGACCCAAACTTTACTTTACTAATTTTTGTTCCCTGATATTCGGTCATGCAGGGAAAAATTCTTAGATTTAGTCTGACCACCCATTTAACAATAATCTACCTAGTTACCTTATATAGTTTAATTGTTAATTAGTGTCAAACAATTGTAGGTCTGATTTTGTGAGAAGAGCATTTTGAGGGTAAATACAATGGATATCC
>JAKSZP010011051.1:0-61119 GCA_022478985.1 Massospora cicadina
TTTCTACAAAAATAGGTCTTGAGAGGAGTGTAAATCCGGCAGTAATTGTTTGCTAAATAGTAGTAGCCTCATCAAGGACCAGTATTCTTCGGTGCTGCACACTTAGATATTAGTGGCTGTTGTATGCCTTGCTTTTGGTGCATACTGAGAAGTCCTTAAAAAGTAATTTAGGATTAAGTTATTCTCATCTTGATGGCCCAGTGTATAATTTTCAAAGTGATGAACTCCGATTGGAGGTAACCAGTTTGCAATTAAGACTAATGTCAACTCCCTGAGGTTGTAGTTAATATTATGCCCCTCCTCCGCTCAGTCATTAAGGAATAGGGGTCAAGTTGGTGGTTTTAGTGGTGGTTTCATGGGTGTTTTACTGACTTTGATTAATTCATTTTTAAAAATTTTAAAACTTGTCAGAAACTGGGTTCCATTCTAAAATTTGATCCTTCCATGTTTTTGCCATGTTCATCATTGTTTTTGGAATCAATATCCTGTTAAATCAGTTGGTGCCTACATTATATTTGCAAATTACCAGCCGCCTAGCCAAACTGCCTGGTTTCATAGCCACCGTTAATAGAAGCTCTTCTGCAAGGCGGGCAGTTTTTGGTGGGTCGCCGTCCATTCCTGTAAGGGGCGTGTTGAGACAGGTCCAAATACTTCATAAATCTGAGCCCAGTTGGTGCCACTTACAAGATGTGGGAAGCACATGTATGTCTGATCATATGGAAAAACACTTGTTCCATATCTGCTGGCATGGGTTTAAAAACAGATTAGGCCATACTCCCTTTTTTCTTGGGCTTAGACAGAGTTTTGAGGGCGCTTAATGCCTCATATGATTTATACCAAAGGAAAGTGTATGTAAGAGACTTTGTATTGTATTCCAGCATCAGTCTCACTAGCAGCATATAAGCTACGTATCAGAGCTTTGAGAGGATAAAGATTTTTATGGTTTATACTTTTCCTCTGAGGTCTAGTCATGCGTACTTCCAGTAGGCCATGAAGGCTGACATGCTGGTAAACACCGCTTGCTCTATCTCCTCAACCACGGGTCCTTTTTCTTAAATAAGATCCCCAGGTAGCAAAACGTCTGCATGGGAGGTAGGGTAGTCAGTCAAGAGGTAAGATTAAATTTTTGGGTTGCTGTTATTAACTAAAGAAGTCCTCTCAGTAATAATTTTTAAATTAACTACCAATAAATAGGAGCCAAGAAGCTCTTCTGATGCATTGAGGGTCATTTTCAGATCTAATTTCTACCATCATGTCATCAGCAAAGGCCTTCATCTTGGTGGGCATCAGTTGTTGTGATGATACAAAAAAGCTTTGTCTCTGCTGCCGCCATCAGGATGTTTGTGGTGAAGCTAAAAAGGATTAATAAGATGGGATTGCCTTAGTGGAGGCTCTGCCCAATAGTAATCATGTCTGTTCAACCATCAGTTACATTAAATTTTGATCTAAGACCTGGATATAAAGTGGCAATCCAGGATAAAAAGTAATTATGGGATTCTGACCTCAAGCATTACTGCATGCAAATTGACCATGCTACCCAATGTAAGCCTTCTCCATATCTAAAACCATGAGTAGCCATCCTTGAACTGGGAAGCTATGGTGGATGACATCAGCCAATTATATGAAAATATTTGTAATTTGTTCTAATTCTGACCACTACAATAGAATTTCGAATTTGATCCAGTATAATCTATTGAACCATTCAAATGAGACTAAATTAATGTAGCTGGAACTCTATGAACTACTATGGAATAAATTGATATAAAGTTTAATTATTGACCATTTTTAATTGGTTTGAGTCAACATATTTGAAAACATATACAACTTTTAGAAAACTAAATTGCTATATGACTATACTATTAGAAAACATGTATACTCTAGATACATTACTATCCAACAATGATTCAAATTTACATTTTAGTTTAAAGTTGGGTCCACTAAACTCTCTTTCCTCTCAGCATAAATTTCTGAGCAAAATTACATGAATTTATAAAACAAATCAAATTCGCCCATAGTAGTTTAGCTCCAATGTCCTTGTATTCTCTGCTGGCTGCTCCAGCATGGGGCAGTGGCGAAACTCCCCCCACCGTTTTCCATCCAGCAGGAAAACGCGCTAGGACACGTTCACCCAGTCATTACAAACCTATGGGCTGATTTGTTCCACCCAATGATCTAGACGCCCACCTTGCTGATACCCAAGAAGTACCACGCTGCCCCCTAGTGCTCCCCTGTAGCAACATGCGCTATGGCCTAAGGGTCAAATATGGGAAACTATTCCCATACCAAAACTAAGCCATCATCAAAATGGCACAGGTGGTGATGACACCTACTGGCTTCATCGATTTCCGCCCCTACAAGGGGTATTTTGACCTCAGCTTCACCTGCAAAGCCAACGCTGTTACTGCAGAAACTGTGCCCCTGGTATTCCAGGGCAACCCTCTCCCCACAACTTGGACTCAGCTCCCAGTGGACACCACTTTGGTGGTCCAGTTTGCTGGCCTGACCACTCACCTACCACCTGAAGTGCTCCACCAGGAGCTGATGGACAGTTTGGCAGCCTATGGCTCCAACCCCATCTTACAATTTGTGGTCCCAAATGGGGCCACACGACTTGCTGGGCTTTGGGCATATGCCACAATAAGTCCTGAATTTAATAAAATTGTGGTGGCAATTCCGCCATGCACTGTTATTCCCTCAGCGCCTGATTATCCATTTTGGGCCCATGTTGAGGGTGGGCTGATGATCTTTCTATCATGTTTCAAGTTAGACCACTTAAAACGCAAGTGCCCCTTCTCAACCACTTCAGGTGGATCGGATGACTCATCCACTGACCTCAAATCTGCTACCCACCCTGTAAATTTCCGGCATGGTGCACAATCCTACCTCCTCCACCCCCAAAGCCTGTTGCTGCAGCTGCACCTGCAGCCACCAATCAGCCTCCTCCTCACCCCAATGCCATAAAAAATTTTTCCAATCAATTTTTCGGATTGAATCCCAGTTCAATCCCATGCTTCCTCAAATGAGTCAAACAAACTTCAACCATACGCTGATTCCCCAATCCAATTCAACCAAAACCCATGGGAATTATTGGCTGAAATTGAAGAATCAGGTAAGTTCATTGAAGAACCATCTCTGCAAATTCAGCGGTTCATTAATGCAGAGTGGGATGCCAAATACCCCCTTGACTTTATACCCCACAGCCAAACGCCAAATCGTTTTGCAGTGATCACCAGCTTGCAGTTGAAGCAGCTGCAACACCAGATTGTTGTCCCCTGCGTAAAGCTGTCGCTAAATTAGTAGCAATACTCAAAGGAGGAAATTCACCTCCTGTTATCCCCACAACCTTAACTCCAAAAAGCAAAATATTGGTGAACAAGTATTACAAAAATGCAAACAAAGCTATCCAGAACGTGGCAACTATAGCATGGAATCCAAAAGCAAAAATAACCTGAACCAACATTGCCACGTTCATTCAACTCCCAGATGCCCGATTTAAAGCTGAAAAAGCTTTAACCAAATATCTCAGTGCCATTTATCTAGCTGGCAATTTCCATGAAATTCCAATTATTAGGGATATCGAACCACATACCGCAGATGCCCCAACGCCATTACCAATGGCTGTGACACGCACTCTACTATGGGAGGAAGAAGCTGCTGCCAAAGAGGCTGCCAAAGATGAGCCCCTTGACCCCCCTCCCCTTCCGCCATGGAGGGACAAGCGGCTTCCACTGCCCAACTGGTTGGTCAGTTTTTGAAGCATTTCACTCAATATGCTCATTAGGGCGTTTTGTTTGAACCAAGTAGTTACGTTTTTTAGTATAGTTTTAGTTTTGGTAATGTCCGTCCCCTGGTCAGCTTAACTCAAATAAATAAGTCAGGTCCACTAGTACTAAAAAAATTAGTCCAAAAACTTTTGTTGATTATTGAAGCTTAACAACAGTTTACTACTCCAAATACACCTTTAACTAATGCAAATATCAAATGTTTAATGGAACTCTTTAAGAAATACTAAAGAAGGTAGCATACAAACACACAACCATAAATGAGTTTTAGGTATCCTCAACTCTGTTTTATTATCAAATCAGTTACCAGAAAGTCTAGAGATGCCTCCAAAATATCATACTAAGGAAGAGAAACCACTTTACCCACAATGTTAACTCCAAAAGTGAGTATGGATCAAAACAAGAACCATTAGGACAATATTAGGAAATTTAGCAGAGGAGCTAGTTTAAATTCAACAAGAAGCAGCAAATATGCAAACAAATTAATGGTAAAAAAGTAGATCTATAAGCAAATTGATAATACAAATTTTCTTTTTTCATATTGCCATTTAAAATAGTATTTCACATATTTGATGAATGGAACCTTTATTAACTTCAATCTACATGGACTGGTCATGCTATAGTAATATCTAAAAGAGGAAATAATTATTTTATAAGGATGGTGGAAGGTAAGTTGGTAGGGTGTATGACTACCAACATGAAGTATGTGAGTTCAATCCTGCCCTTCTCACATTGATAGAGCGCCAGCTGAAAGTTCTTAGTGGCGTTTATTAGGTTAAACAATACAGACACCTAACCCATGACATAATTAAAAAATTTGAGTCCCAATCCAGAGGTGGTTAAAATTTGTTTTGATGAATTTACTCTTTTTAGGTTTCAGTTTTGAATCTCTTTTCTTTTTTTCATTTTGGTGATGTACGTTCACTGGACAGCAAGCCATAAATAGATATACCATTTAGGACGATTAAGCTAAAGTATAGTATGATTGAGTATATGGGATACATCTGAAATTATTTCCCAATTTGGCCTTGAGAGGCAATGTCAAGATCAAAGGTCTAAAAACTATTCATCCTGCAGTTAAAAAGGATAAAACCCAATTACAAAAATATATTATGATTTATGAATTTAACTACAACGCAGGGAGAGAAATATCTAATTTAATCAATGTCAAATGTCAATAGAGTCAATTGCAACATGGGGATATGAGAAAAGCAAATTAATCAAAGGTCAGATTTCAGTATTCTGAGTGTAATGTTTTAAGACTGAAATAAATATAGGTAGTGGACACTGGTATAACTCACTTTGATAAGCCCATCAATACTATTATCATGGATGAGGCCATGACTGGTGCAATAAGTCATTACCTAACCAGTGGAATGAATGAAAAAAACCCTAAACTGGTGGAGGTACAGGCGACCATCCCACCATGGATGGAGCAAACGAGGCCCTTTTATAGATGTAGGAGAATAAAGGATATTTAGCAAAGTTGAGATGACGTCATGCAAAATTATTAACCCTCCCAAGTTAAAAGATTTGTAATGATTATGATGACTTCACCAAAAAACATATGAAATTGACCCCCTTATATACCTTTGGGAGGGGTAAAATAATTTGCATTCCGCCAATGACAATATGATGAGCACACCAAATTACGCCAACAAGACCATCTGAGGTTCAAATGTGAATATTTCCAACTCCAGCAAATGTTCTAATTTCGAGAGTCACTTGAAACCATGATGCAAGGCACATCTCAGAAGTACCATCGCTCAAACATGAAGTCAAGAAGGCTATTACTGAATTTGATAGTAAAACAATAACAAAAAAGGTATAATAGTCCAACGCTCAGAATCAGGGATAAGTACAAAGGCCCCTGACATCCAGGGTTCAAAGATCACCATGGGACGGAATTCATGGCTACAAGAATTATCTCAAATGGATGAAACTACTAAAGCAGCAGTCAGAATAAATCTGACTAGGGGATATTGAAAATCCTCCATATTGAAACCTAAATTCACAAATAACTTTCAAGATTTCATTCACCTTTAAATCTTAATTATCCTTTTTTTTAGTACTAGATGGTCCCAACCCAAGGGGGGATTCATCGATGTAATCTTAATTATCCCTTAAGGTAAAAATATTTCACATTTTATCTTAAAAAAAACTTTTTTCATAGTATCTCAAGTTTATCCTTTCTACTTGCACACATAGTTGTTTAAATACTTTAATTGCCAGTAACCAGTCTAGATTTAACAAATATACAAAATACAGCAACCAATCTGAGATCTGCTCATTTGGAAGAATACAACCTCTATTACATATACCTTGGAGCTAAGCTGCCAAGGGAGAGTTTTGATTGGCTTCCAATGAGTCCTGAAGGGCAACGTAAAATGAGTATGTCTAAGAGTTTCTAAAAGAGTTTTAACATGGATGCAAAGAGTTTACCAAAGCATTTGATGCTACAAGGGGTAGCATCAGAGGATAAGTTGCTCAGTGAGAATAATTGTGATTATATAAAAAGGTTGTCTGGTGCACATTCTGCGTGGAGTAGACCCCCTGAGCATTGAGTCAGCAACACATGTTAAGAGAGCTGAGGTCAGTGTGCTGACTATTGTGCTCACTACAGAGGTGGCACCATCAGGCCCTAGCGATGATCACTAAAGTTCTCCTATGCAATTTGACAATGAAATGAACATAGAAGTTTTCTAGGAGAGGATTACTCTGAGCTCCTTGTAAGGGAGGAGGATTGTTGGGATTTTTGCCCATATTCCCAGCCTGTTAGATTAATAGGAATCGCTAGGGGATAATTCCCTAATGTGAGGTGAATTGGAAATCGGTTGACTCTGATTTTGGAGTAACTATGCTTGGGTGATTTTAGGATATTCGCCTGATTGTATCCATTGAGGATCAATCTTGACGAATGCTTAAGATCTTGTTGGGTAGAGTTGCCAATGAAATAGGGTCATCTGATAGTGATTAACTATCAGGTTCTGATTGGGATCAGTCGGATTTCATCACTGACTGATTGGGAATGTAAGTAGTAAGTTTTGAGGCGAGTGATGCCACCTGCAACTAGTGAATTAATCAGTTGGTTTGTGACCTGCCTTAATGAGTAACAAGTCCCATTACCTAAGAAGGTCGCTAGCCAGTTATGGTTGGTTTTCTTGGATCGAGAGGAAAGCATTAGTGACACGTTTTCTGACTCTTTCCATTTTTAGGTCTCAAGAATGTCTAATGATGGAATCCTAGCTTGGATGGGGAATACCATTGCTGCTGAGAAAAGATTGGGTAATTCAACAGCAGAGGCAGCCGTTATTGAGGAGGTGTCAGCCAATGGTTAGATGACTGAATCCCCACTATAATTTTTCTAGAATTCACTTATAATAAAAAAAGTTGTATTGTTCTATAGTTAAGAGTTCTATAGCTTTCATCCGGTAGATAATTTAAGTAGTAAACTTTATCAGCATCCATTTGTTCTATTCTTTCTCAGGGATCTTATTGCTGTATCTTATAGTTTGAAACTCTTTAAGGAAAAGAGTTAAGATCTGAGCAGGGATCTAGAGAAGAAGCGGAAACAATAGGGTATTGCTGCCAACTGTGTGTTGAACCAGAGAGACTGTCACCAGGGAATCTCAGAAATATTGGGTTGGACAGTACGAGGGAACGAATCCCTATTTTGAGACATCTCAAGTATTTTAAGTGCACATACTGGCTGAGCGTTGGGCCAGGATCTAAGAATTCCATTTAACTAAGGATAATAGTCATCATACTATTATCAACCAATAGTATCAAATACTCTACAATGTGGACAAATTGCACAAGAACCAAACCTGTGCAACTAAAAAGTTTAATGGGGTTATTGGATGAATAATAACCAAACCCATAAATTTTTACAAATTGGTGATCACTACAGGGGTGTAATTGAGTAGAAGAACTTAGAAGGATGTTGTATAAAGATGAGTCATAATAACTATGGATGGAGTTAGCCACCATAAATCAGAATGCCTTAAACTCAATGGATCATTGAGAATTTGAGCCTTGGAAGAACGAGTCACTATGATAAAGGGTGGGATCAATAATTTTGTGAGTTCCAGGAATGAGTTACTTGGAAAAGTAACTTCATTAGGGAGGAAAGAAGGGGACTTATTTTGAGAGGTCTTATATCTCAAAACGGAGCGGGAAGTGATCACGTTCATTTGAGAAATTTCAGCACTGATATCAAGGGACTGATCAAGCAAGTCAAGGAGCTAAAAACTCACAAATGTGATTGTGAGCCATTTGTGGCAAGCAATGCTGAAGAAAAAAGTCCTCATATGATAATTGGGAAGATGAATACCCCAAGAAACATGCGCCCACTTTTTGCTTCCATTTTGGAGATGATTCCCAAGGACACTCCCCAAGTGAGCCAAGTGGCTGAACCTAGAGAATTGGCTAGAGATACCTCAGAGGAATTTAAGGCAATGCCAAAATTACTGACATTCCATTTGTGATAACGCCCCAGCATTTTTCCGACTGTTTGATATGACCATGTATGGCTATGGTGACTGTCAAAAGGCGTTGATGGTCATGAATTGCCTAGACACTGACTGTCAGAGCTTAGTGTTACCCCACCTGGAGGGGGACAGCTGGTCATATGTGGAGGCCAAGGCAGCCACCATAAAGGAATTTGGGAGTCCAACGCGCATGTCAAAGCACAAACAGGATTTTATGGGATTCAGTTCTATAAAGATGAGTTTTTAGCAAGCTTCACGGATTGGTTCTACCAGAAGTCACAAATCCTGGTTGGAGTGAAGGTACTTGATAACTTCGATGCCAGAACTGCATTACAAGCAGCCCTTCAGCCCTATCAAAATTTGCACCACATGATTTCTTTCCATGTTCATGATGGAAATTACTACCTCTCAAATGGCAGATAATTTGAAAATTCTGGGAGCAACATTTGATGCCCCAAACAGAAGTTTTAAAATCAATATTGTCATGGTTGGATGACTTTATAGTAGGGACTGATGATAAAGACAAGGCTTGGTGACAGGAGGCCTGGAAGATGAAACTTCAGGCTCTTCATGACCTGAAACACACCTTAGATCAACGCTGGGTGCAATCCAAGCATGCCCAGGTTGATACTATTGAGGTGCAAAACGCCCAGCCTCTTATCTCAGCCCAGGCACTAAAATGAACGATTTACATTATAAATGAAGATGTTTGATTTGGTTGATTGGAGAGCAAGGGTTCAAGTCCCACTCAAGTTATGAATTTTAAGCTTGGGTAAAATATGGCTTCAATCAATTACTCGAGTGAAGGCACTTTTGGTGTATTTTACTAAAATGGACGGAAGCGTCTGTTTATTGGAGCGTCAAGGCTTGGGCGCACTTCCGCAGAACCTGAATTTCCCTGGCCCACTTTAAATATGGTTTTGCGACCAACATTCCTTGTTGGTCAACTTTCTTAAAATAAATTTTACCCGTTATTTTTACGTTTTTTCAATGGTTCCTTGGGTGAACTTGGTGGTGGACCTCTTCAGAGAGGTCTCCAACTATGTGAGCCACTACCTATTATCACCATTTACCCAAATCCCAGGTGCTTTCTTGGGCCGTTTAGGTCCCTCCAGACCAAGAAACCCAAGTCTACTAGTGCCAAGTTACCCTTGACGATGGACTCCCCTTTGATATCTACTCAAAATGGAAGGTTTCTTACTTACCTGGTCTCATATGTGGTGCTTTACACCCTCGCCTGGGTTACCTTTTGCTCATGCACCATTCTGGGTGCCTCATTTCCCGTTCTCTTAACGGCTAGTTCCCTAGCAATGTGGGTTCACATCCCACATCACCTTGCTGGGAACAAGAGAGTTACAGACACTCTTTTGACAAATCTGGTGTGCAATTTGGATCCCACAAAGAGGAACGAAGGTGTTAAAGAAATGAACAACTGAACTGTGCTGGGGAATAAGCCCAAAAAATTTAGACAGATGAATAAGAAAGAGAAGGTCTGCTACCAATGCGGTGAGAAGGGACATTTTGCTGTGCACTGTAAGAAGTTAAATGATCAAATCAACGTGGTCCAAGTGAAAGATTTTGCTGCTACCAAGGAGTAAGGAAAAGGGCCCGCAGGCTATATGTGGAACAGTCTAAAGCTGTGGAGAAGCCTGTTCCTCCCAACATCATGAATGAGGAAATTAATATCAGTGTTCTGTATGTGGATGAAGGCATACAGGATCAACTATATCAAGTGGTCAATTTGGATGTAAATGCAGTGACCAGATCTGGGGCAAAGTGAATCGACCCTGATATAATCAAGGAAGTTACCCGGCTGTATGCCTGACAACTGGCAGACAAGATTTGAGCTGCTGAGAATCCTGATGAATTGTCTGAAGTCCGATTAGGTGAGGCAAACATGTCAATCTCCCTCAGCGTGATAAAAAGAATCGTTTCCTGATTTATTGGAGCAAATTATTCACACCCTCAACTTGGCTAATAACGCCACTATACACTCAGTAAACACTATCTTACAATACTCTGAGTGTATGTATATAGACATAAAAGCGAACTGATATGGGTTAGGGCGATTGTCAACAGCGGAGCGCCACTAACATTGTCTTGACTAAGTTGGTAAAGAAGATGAAGATCTCACCTGACTTGGAACACAAGAAGGAGTACAGGACAGCTGGTCCAAATACCACCATCTCATGTGGAGCGTATAGTGCTTTGCCACTATGATTCAGGTCCTTGGTGGTATCTGCGCCTGCAAAAGTTTTGGCCAACCAAAACTATGACATTCTGATCAGGATGGAATTTCTATGCAAGTACAGAGTTAAATGTACTTTCAAGGATAATACGTTGACCATATTAGGTCAGACGTTATCCTTGGTATATCAGAAGAATGGAGAAGCTCCACTGAATAGGAAATACAACTTCATCAATTAAATATACAATGATGGCAATGTCCCAATTCGATACCAATTAGTTGGACAGAAGTGATGAGAAATGCTGACAGAAATCCTAGAGAACTGGGGAATTCCAATGAGGATCAAGAATGAGAAAACCATACCGCTAGGATTGCAGATGATTTATGACATGGGGTTGACATTGGAGATACCTAAGCTATTTTATGAGGAGGTTGGAAGCCTCTGGAAGAAGTCCAGAGTAGAGCCATAGGTGGCTCCTGGAAGAATAATGCCGGGCCATGGAGAAATTTGAGTTTTCTGGGCGAATTTGAGTAAAAAATCGATGAGATCAGGAAGAATCAGATAATTGCATTTGTTCATCTAATCCTGACAGCCATATTGAGAAGATTCCACAATTTTTGGGACTCTCGATGAGATGGGATTACTAGCCAGGGTAGCTGAGAGTATCAACCTATTGGTTGATCAAGAACAACTCGCTGATCTGACAGAAGGCTAGCAAGATGAGGTGCTCAAATTGTTTGAAAAGTATTTGAAAGTATTTTATCAGGATGACTACAATTTGGGATAAACAAGAGATGTGATCCACAAGGTCAACACTGGGGAATTTTGCCAATCAGGATGAGACTAATTCGATGGTTGAAAGCAGCCAAAGTGGTAGTGGAAGATGAATTCAGCAACTAGTGAAGCATGGGCTTCTAGTTCCATCATCAAGTCCCTGGGCAAGTCTAATTCTAATTGTGAAGTAAAAGGATGGCTCCAATTGGGTGTTGACTGACTACCAAAAGCTTAATAAGATTACAAAATAGGGCTTGTATCCCCTACCAGGAATCGATGATGTGCTAGATCGATTGGGAGAATCAAAGTATTTCTCTGCGATGGATCTGATCTTGGGATATTGGCAAATCGATTTTCCAAAAGAAGACCAAGAAAAATGCGCAATTATTACTGTGTAGGGGCTATACCAGCTGACAAGGATGCCCCAGGGTCTATGTAATGCGCCTGCAACGTTCCAAATGGCCATGGACGCTATACTGAGTGACTTAAAGTTGTCGTGCATCCTGGAGTACTTGGATGATATCAATGTGTTTAGTAGGACGTTTACTGACCATTTACACCACTTGGAAGAAGTATTCAAGATAATGTCCATGGCTAAACTGAAGCTTAAGCTGAGGGAGTGTCACTTCTTCAAAAAAGAGTTGGAATATTGGGATTCATGATCAACTCTAGTGGATTGCAGCTGCAAGACCATAATATAGAAGCCATAGAACGAATGGCTGTGCTTAAGAGTGTCAAAGACATTCAAGTGTTCCTTGGGATGGTCAGATACTACAGAAGATTTATTTGGGACTTTTCTCAAATAGTTGAGCCCTTATTCCATCTGTTAAAAAGATCTGAAGAAAGGAATTTTATGGAATGAAGAAGCACAGGAATCCTTCCATGAGCTACGCTGGTACCTAATAGATTCTCCAATTTTTAATATCTGAATTTTGATTGAGAGTTTATTATACAAACTGATGCTTTGTTAATGGCAATTGGCGCCATACTAAGCCAAGTAGATGAACTTGAAGAAAAACATCTGGTGGTGTATGTGAGTCAGACACTCTCAGCTGCTGAGAGGAATTACACCGTAACTGAGTAGGAATGCCTTGCGGTCATTTAAATTTGCAAGCAGTTTTGGGTGTACATCCATGGAATGTACTTTAAAGTGGTGATGGGCCACTCTTTGTTGCGTTGGCTCCATAATTTGAGAGAACCAGAAGGACGATTGGCATGATGGGCACTTAAGCTCCAGTCTTATGATTACAGGAGTGTCCACTGAGTGGGGGCTTCTCACCAGAATACTGTGGCTTATCACGGTTACCAATGATCCAGATGGTATACCCACAGGAGGATGAGTAATTCCAAAGAATGGTCAACAGAGAAATTAGGAACGAGCCCCAAGAAATCCAAGGTGCGCCTATAAAAAGTGATAGAGAATACTGAGACCATGGTTGGACAGGTGTTTATGACAATTAACAGGAAGCGGTTTCTATTCCCAAAGCCATTGGAAAGAACAGCTATAGCGCAAGCAGCTCACAAGGTTGTCGGGCATGGAGGCCTGAGAAAAACAACTGATCATATTCGCCATTACTACTACTGGGAGTCAATCAACTACGATGTCACCAACTATCTTGCTTGTTGCATGGAGTGCCGGCTGCACAAGCCACATAAGAATACAACTGGATACCAACTGGTCCATTATGGATTTTCCTGGCATATGGTGTCCATCAACATGATGGAACCACTGATGATGAGCACAGGGGGATTCAAGTACATAATAGTTGCTATTTACCATCTGATGAGATGGGTTGAGATGAAGGCCCTGGCAAAATAGATGCTACCAGCACTGTGAAGTTCATCCTGGATCAAGTAGTATATCAACATGGATGCCCACAGGTCCTGCTTAGCGAAAATGGGACAAACTTCACGTCTCATGTGATCCTGCAACTGAATGAGATAATGAGGATCAGAGGAGTTATGTCAGTACCCTACCAGCTGGAGATGAACGGAATGGTAGAATGAGTGAATGAAACGCTGGCCACAACACTGAGGAAGCTAGATGCAGTAAGAACTTTTGCAGGGGAACATACCTGAGTTCAGTGACATTTGCCTACAATATCAGTCATCATACTGCGACGGAAAGATGCCATTTGAATTGCTATATGGGAGGAAGGCTGAATTGCCACTGATTTTATATTCAGTGGTGGAACCAACATCAGGGATGAGTGCTGAACAGTACTTGAACTGATTGATACATATCCTAATTGAGATGCAATCACAAGTATTTGATACTACATTGAAGAAAATGATACAAGCGAAATTTATGGATGATAATAACAAACCAGCCTTAGCAAAATATTGAATAGGCAATAGAGTTGCCTATTGTGATATGCATGGTTTTAGGAAAAGAAACAAACTGGATTTTTTGTGTTTGGGTCCATTTGAGATTATCATTAAGATGGTGACTGACGCCTACTCCATCAAGAATTTCTTGGTTGGAAGAGTTGTAAATCAAGTCAATGCTAAGTATCTGAAGTGATGGATTGATGAAAAAAAAACAAAAGAGTTCCCAAAGGACCAATGAACCATTAAGTTAATCATGTCCTATTGATTAGGTCAAGTCCGAGAAAAGGACCTCTGAACCAATCTAGATGGTAAAGTCCGAAAAAAGGACCTCTGAACCATAGAAAACTGGTAAGTATAAGAATAACTAGGACCCAGTTTGGGGAAAAAATAAAGAAAGATAGACAGCTGAACCAAAACAAGGTCAAGTCCCATGAAAAAAAGAAGAAAAAAATAAAATATTGATAAAAGATATTGAGTAAAAATTATTATAAACCACATAGAAAAAATCAATATATATAATAATTTTTATCCCTATTAATTGTCCTCAATATGGGGATGATTCCGCCTATGTCACCTCTTGGGGGAGGGAGGATGGATCGCAGTAGAAATGAATAGCCCATCAAAATCTATGTGAGATCGGACGCTAGTGAGGGCTAGACCTACCTGAAACCAAGTTCTTTTAGCGGACACAGATCCCTGCAATAAAGCAACTAATGGAAGTGGAATTGAGATGTCAGAAGAAGCCAATTGTGAAACCCTGGAGCGTAGAGGGAAGCAACAGTTTAAGAAGAGGCAATTGGCGAGTAACCTCAAGTAATCCTGATACAGTACCAGAGTTGGAGGATTAGACTTGAGCGCCTGATGACAGGCTTCATCAAGAACACCAGACATATGGGCCACCAGCAAACAAGGAATACTGGATGGGGGTTGCTGAATCATGCCCATATTAGAGCCATCAGCAGAAGATACCAATGGGAAGTGCCAGAAACAAGATAGTCATGCGGGGAGAAGTTGGCATCCTGCAAGCAATGACTATGGGCTTTTCAGAAGCTGAAACTGAAGGAACAATGGAATATGGGAGTGGCTGGAAGCTTGTGGTTTAACTTTGAAGAACTTGGACAGCAAAGCAAAGAGCATAAGTGGCAATATCCTGATCTAGGATGTTCTTAAGATCAGAGGGATTCAGCGCTAGGATAAAGCCTTGGTGACTTGGGCCCATAATTCAGCGTAGGGAAGTTTGAAATGAATACTGTTACCAATGTTGAGATCATTAGCCAAAACAGCAGGTTTGTAGTATTGTCTGAGTTGGAAGAGGAACTCGGGAAGCAAGTCTGGTCTGGCAAGAAAGAAGCAAACAAGAGCGAAGGGTTAAATTTCAGGAGCATTCACAATGATGTTCAACGCATCTGCGAAAGGAGCTGAATCCAGGAGAGTTTTGAAATCCAACTCTGAAATTGAAAACAGAGAGAGAATCAGCCGCGAGTCATTTAAAACAATTACTAGCCGGGTTTCTGAAGGGTTGGTTATCATTTCCAGTAGCTCCACGGAAGGGCTAGCCTCTGGTGCCATACTAGGCGTATGAGTCCTGAAAGGACCATAGAAGAGGTTCTGACATGCATCCCGGCTCATCTGCTGATAGAGCTGAAGATCTTGATCAGAAAAACTGTTTAGTAGCTGTTGGTACCACAACTCAGAATTTGACATATGAGCTGGATGAGAGGGGGATGTCAAACTTATATGGAAGTCGACATTATGCACTCTACAATCCATTAAGCTTCACTTTCAGAGAAATTAATCTTAAAATTAATGGGATAAGCTCTCCAAGAGAAGAATTAAGAATGACATGAGCCAAGAGGTTATGAGAGAAATAACAAGGGCGAAAATAAATAATCATTCTTAATTGGGCCGCGAAATGAACATTGACAGCAAGAGTCCTGTCTAGGATGAAGAATAAATCAGGAAATCGAGGATGCCAGACCAAAAATCCTGAATATGACAGTGGTTCATATGCCCTGACAGGGGGAAAACTGAATCCTGGGACTAATATCATCATGAGCGAATCAATCAGTCCAGCACAATAGTAGATTATGGGGAACACGCTCTGAGTAGGCAGTAGGAGGAAGAGGAAGATGGCCGCATGCCAAAGGTCGCCCCAAACAGCTTGAATATTGGTGATCATACTCCACTTGAGCCATTAAAGTATTTGACTGAGTTTCTGAATTGGTGTTCTCATGCCCCAATCCTTTTCTCACTGGAAATCTAGGCAAGAGGGGGGATGTGTTGGGATTTTTGCCTATATACCCAGCCTGCTAGATTACCAGGAATCTCTAGGGGAAAATTTCTAAGGTGAAGTGAATTGGAAATTGGTTGGCTCATGTTTTGGAGTAAATACATTCAGGGGATTTTGGGATATTCACCTGCTTTTATCTGTTAGGGATTGATCCAGATGAATACCTAAGATCTCATTTGGAAGAATGGCTGACAAAATAGGGGCATCTGATAGTAATTAACTATCAGGTGAAACAATTGGTTTGGGTCATGTTTCTTCCCTGACTGATTGGGAATGTAAGTAGTAAGTTGTGAGGCGAGTGATGCTGCCTGCAACTAGCAAATTGATCAGTTGGTTTGCGACCTGCCTTAATGGGTAACAAATCCCATTACCTAACCAGGTCTCTAGCCAGATATAGTTGGTTCACTTGGATTGAGAGGAAAACGTTAGGGACTCATTTTATGACTCTTTCCGGTTTAGGTCTTGAGGATGTCCAATGATGGAATCCTAGCCAGGATGGAGAAGACCATTGCCGCTGAACAAGGATGGGTGATTCAATGACAACAGCTGCCGTTTCATCAAAGATGTGTCAACTGAGGGTTAGATGACCGAATCCCCAATATAAATTCCCTAGGATTCACTATAATGAAAGGCAGATAATTTGATCATATTACAAATATATAGTTCTAAGTTATTCATCCTGTATATAGTTTAAGTAGTAAACCATCATCAGCTTCCATTGTGCTATTCTTCTCAAGGATTTTATTGCTTTGTGTGATAATTGGGAGACTCTTTAAGGAAGATAGTAAAGATCTGAGAGGGGACTAGAGAAGAAGAAGAAACAAAAAGGGGATTGCTGCTGACTGTGTGTCAAACTGGAGACACTGTCACCAGGGAATCTCAAAGAACATTAGGTTGGACAGTACAAGGGAACGAATCCCTCTTTTGATAAATCTCAAGTTTTTTGAGCGGAAATACTGGCTGAGCGTTGGGCCAAGATCTAAGAATTCCATTCAACTATGGATTATAGTCGTCATACTATTATCAACTGATTATATCAAATACTATACAACGCGGACAAATTGCACAAGAACTGAACCTGTGAAAGTAAAAAGTTTATAGGGGTTATTGGATGAATAATAACCAGACCAATAATTTTTTACAAGGATACAATCCTTCAAGGCTCTGTATCATGTAACAAAAAGTACACAATCTATGCAATGATCTTGGACGTGTCAAGGAGACTGCTAGAAGAGCACGCATTGCTTCACTACTTATTGTGAGAGGACCACTAACTATTGTCAAATTATAACTAAACTTAAGATATACAAGGAGAGACTATTTCTTGAAAAAATGAATGGCGAAACCATCACTTTTTTAAATAATATGGAGAGCTTGGAACAGCATGATAAAATGCTGTTTGAAAGTGACAGGAGTATAGAAGATCTGAAGGCACAAATGCATAATGTACCGGAACCTACCTCTAATCAACTTATAACTCAAATGAAGGCACCTTTGTGGGCCTCTCAAAGGAATATACCAAAACCTGTCAGAACTGCTACTCAGCTGACCATGATGAACAAAGTTCCTGCTTAGTAAGATCCCAACATTAAACCATACTAAAAACCATGTATACACCTGGCGAGGGGAAAATTGTGGGGTTCATCCAGATATATAAAAAGCATGGATAGTTCTAGCAATCACCAAAAGGCTCGCCACGTGCATGGGCGCATGAGCCGCAAGGCTCAGGAGATACTGAGTGCACGATTATGACCTGGATTATTTTGGACCAAAGTAAAGAACATCTTACTCTCTGAGCTCAGTAATGAATTAGATGTCCAGAATATGAAACAAGAGTTCCTCCTTATGAAGATGGGCAAAAATGAATCAGTTGCAAATTATGCCTCTCGCTACTACCTCAAAACTCAGCAATCATGGACCTCAGGAACTTAATGACTTACCTGCCACAAAAACCTTTTTACCAAGCTCTCTGGAGATGCATCCTAAACAGAAGATGTATATGACTGTGGCAGCTAAGATCGAGACGTCCCTCAAAGCACTTAAGGATGTGCTACTCAACATACAAGGGATGTAAAAATCCTATTACAAGGAAATAAGCCTACGCCTCTCCCTTGAAGAGTCAATAAGGGCATTTATGTCATCAATTATAATGCTGACAAACCAAAGGAGAAGAGTAACAAACCGCCTGAATGCTTGTCTCATCAAGAGCTCAACTACTATAAGTGTCATCAAACAGGAAACTTCTATCAAATCTATCCGTTACTTGTCACGGATAAAAAGAAACCAACCCTTAAAGAGGATACACCCAACACCGTAAATTAATTATTGATCTCTACACTGAGGGTTTGAAAGACATGATGGCGAAGACTAGGCTAGTGTGGGATACTCCATGTTAGGGGCACCTAGTGCAGTGGCTGTGCTCTCTAGACTAATAGTACATGTCACTGATGGATAAGCATCAATAGTTACCTATTTGACGCAGGCAAATCATCCTACCCAGGTGAGCAATTCAGTTGAAGGAGAGAGCAGTTGGTTGTGACTACATTAATAATTTCGGCACTAGATGGCAAAAATACTGTCAATGTTAATATGAGCACGGTTGCTCTGAGATAGTTTGAGGATTTTGCCACTGACGTCCTGACCACTGGAAACAATTATGGCAAGAGTATAAAAAAATCTAAAGTAATCATCCAGAAGGTGCGCGTTTTCGGCAGTTCTGGATACTGGGGCTCCAGTTAACGTTAACTCTTCCAAACTCATGAAGAAACTATGTTCATGACAATATTGACTACAATGTTAAAAACCACACAACAGGACCTAACATTACAAGCACTTTAGGAGCTTATAGTGTGTTACACTTACGCTTTATGCGCGCGGTCCTGACAGCACAGGTAGTGGCATTGGACAACGACCACTATGATTCCCTGACTGGACAAAGTTTCTACTTGATTTTGTGGAGAGAATTGATTTAACTACTATCACATAAGCATCTTGGGCTACCAACTTGCACTTTTGTTCAATTATGAGGACATCAAACCACGGAAGCAACGTGAATGTTTGTTTGAAATTTACCAATCTATATACCTCATGCATTAAACCCTGCTTGAGAAAGGTGTAAAGCAACTGCCGCCTACCGTAGGTGCAGAGGAAGGGCTTGCCTGAGTGCTAGTGAAATCTTAAAGATTATACCAGGATCAAAAATAGAATGACCCTGTAAATTTAGTGTGAAATTTCGCCTGACACCATATTGAAAGTATACAGTTGAGACGGAATCCAAGAGCAAGAACCCAGAGTATTACTAGGATTCGATGATACCACCTACTCTGGGGAGTTAAACATTCTTTTTGGGAACATCAATATCCAACCAAACTGAGATCAAAAGGACAAGGTGTATCACTGGCCCAAATACCAGTTTGTAGGATATTAATTAGTACATGCAATAGGATATTTTGACGAGCTTGGGCTTAAAAATGTTTACTAAGAAACAAAAAAGTTAGATGAACTTATGGACGAATTTAGTGACATTTTCAGCACCAGCTTCAACGGCTATGGCTTGTGCAAAGTCGAGGTCCACAAAATGGACACCAGTTTCACTATTCCCTTCAAGCCCAAACTTTACCGCCGTTCAAAACAGAGGATGCAGTCATTATGCAAGAGCTCAATCAGTTGGCTAAAACTGGGCTAAGCCGTCCATCAAAGAGTCCATGGGCATCTCCTTTGTTTCTGGCGTTAAAAAAGGATGGGACTCGTAGAGTAGTCATGGACTACTACCACCTAGAATAGATAACAACGAAGGACTCATACCTGCTACTGTGCATTGATGATGCTTTGAAACGCCTATGTGGCTAAGAATAAATTCAGTGATCTACAATGCCAGCGGTTACTGGCAGATGGAGCTCACACTCGAGGATCAAGAGAAATGCGACATGATCAGCTGCCAGTGTTTGTTTGAATCCACAAGGATGCCGCTAGGGCTCTGAAACGCCCCTCCAACCTTATAGCGTGTGATGGATCACACCTTCAGCAATCTTAATGTATCTAGTGTGTTTATATATTGATTACATCACTGTTTTTTGTCTCATGTTTCAAGAGCATTTGCAGCACCTCTAGAAGATCTTTACGTGGCTGCGTACATCCAACCTGAAACTGAAATGAAGCAATTGTACTTTTTAAAACCAGCTGGATTTCCTGGGGAATGATATTTTTCCTTCTGGAATCAAGCCTCAAAATAGAAAAGTGAACGCTATCGTGTCTAAGGAGCCACCAAAGTATATGAGGGACGTTCAATTATTTCTAGGAATGATGGGCATTATAGGCAATTTATCCCCCATTTTGTGGACTTGGCGGCGCCCCTTACCTAAATGATTACTAAGGATATATTGTTTGAATGGGGCCTGGAGCAGTAACAGGATATCTTAGAGCTGAAGGCATTTTGGTAGAAGCACCAACCTTGGCATATATGGACTCCATCAAGAACATTCTACCTATACACTGAAGACCAGTGATTTTGGACTTGGAGTGATCTTGGTGTAATAAATGAAAACGTGTTGCATCACTTGATTGAGTACTAATCATAATTTTCAGTAAAGTTGGAAAATAACTGTACTGTTACAAAAGCATGATTGCTTGGCCATGATCAGAGCAGTCAAGCACTTTAGACCTTATCCATATGGAGTACTCTGCAAAGTAGTTACAGATCACACGTCGTTCCACTTATTAAGAAAAATGAAAAATCCAGATGGACGCCTTGTCCATTGAGCTGTCTTCCTCTAAAGATATGATTTCAAAATCAACATTGCACATGAGATAATCATCTAAAAGGTGATGGCTTGTTGCAATTACCGGTATTCCACTTGCAGATGCCAGAGAGTGATTACCTATATGACTTAAATTTGCTTTCAGAGGAGGTCTGGCACGGCGAAACCAAATAAATTAAGAGCTTCCTGAGAATATGCTCCAAAGGCAACTAGCGTTTTGGTGGAAATCTGCAAAAGAAGTCCAAATTAAGTGGTACACATACATCTAGCCTAGTAGTCGCAAGGAGATAGTGATAAAGGCTCACAAGCAAGTGGGCAATGGAAGATTATAAAATATGCTGACATGCCTAAAGGAGAGGTTCTACTTGGAATGCATGTATGACGAAGTACACAAAGCCTTGGAGTTGTGTATACCATGCGTGAGTTTTTGCCCAGAGAAGTGATTAGAGTTATGCAAATCCCCCCACTACACCGTTCAGTAATGTCTCAATTGATGTGGTGGGACTGCTGCCAACCGCATCCAGAGGAGCCAAGTTTATCCTAGTAGGTATTAAATACTTCATCAAGTGGGTTAAGGCCTCCGCGGTTAAGGCATATACCGCATATTTCACTGCTCGTTTCCTGTACATTCAAGTGATCATGATACATTTATGCCCTCAAGTTCTATTGTCAAACAATGGAAAGAGCTTTATCATGAATTTGGTGAAGGAACTGGTGGATTTAGTAGGGGTGAAGCAGCAGTTCACTAACCCCTATAATCATCTACTAATAGAAGTGTCAAATGATTAAACAAGACCCTAGGAGGAATTTTAAAAATTGGCCCTCAACTACAAGTAAAAGTGGACCAGTTGCTACCAACAGATCTGTTGGCTTACCAGCTAAGCCATCATCTCATGATTGGGATGTCCCCCTTCAAAGCCCTGTATGGGTGAGAGGCCGCACTGCCAACCCACCAGGCACCAATCATCTCAGCTCTTGAAAGAACCTAGCCCTTAGGAGTTACCAACATGAGTTAGCCTATGGACTTATAAGAATCTAGATTGAGGCAAAAGCAACATTGAAGAGAGCCTCCCTCCAAGCCAACGGAAAAGACAGAGAAGAATTAGGTGACCATAGTTTAGCTCAGGATAAAAATTTTATTTTACCACCTGTGGGGGCCACAACCAAAAACTACAAGCTATTTGGACTGGGCCTGCGACCATCTTGACAAAAAAAAAGAGGAGTGGAATAATCCATCTGGGACGATAATACTAATGTTGAATTTAGTAGAGTAGATGCCTGCCACTTCCAATCATTCCACAGGTCTTTTCTTAAATAGGAAAGTGTATTGGATGAGGCTGCAACTGGTGCAACAATTTATTCCTAGCCCAGTGGAATGAAAAAAGTAAACCCCAAACCGGTGGAGGTACAGGCGACCAGCCCACCATGGCGAGGGCAAACGAGGCCCTTTTATAGATGTGGGAAAACTCAAGGAACCTTCAGAAAAGTCAGGATGACATCATGCAAAACAATTTTTGTCCTGATAAACTAGAAAATTTAATTTATGAGGACAATGACGCCACCAGAATTTCCTATGAAATTGACCCCCTATATACTTCATGGGGCCAAAATAATTTGCATTCTGCTGATGTTGATATGATTAGACACCAAATTATGCTGACAAGACCATCCGAGGTTTGAAAAAGGTATACACCAAATATGAAAATTTTTCCCTTTTTGAGAGTCACTTGAAACCATGATGCAAGGTGTATCAAAGGAGCGCCATTGCTCAAACCTGAAATCAAGAATGTTATTACTGGATTTGGTAATAAAGAAAAAAGGAAGTACAATGCCCAACACCCAGAAGTGAGGACTTGTACAAAAGCCCTTGAACATCCAGATTCAGGGATAACCACCGCAAAACATAGCTCATAGATACAAGAATTATATCAAATGGATGAAGCTACTAAAGCAGCGTTCAGAAGATATCTGACTAGGGGATCTTAAACTCCCCATATTTACCCCAAATTCCCAGTTAATTTTCAATATTTCATTCACTTGTATATCTTAATTATCCCTTGAAGTATACAATAATTCACTTTTTATCTTAATAGAAACCTTTCCACAAATTCTCAAGTTTCTTCTTTCCTTGCATATATAATTAGTTAAGTGATTTAGTTTCCAGTATTTAGTATGGGGCTAATTAAATATACAGAATACAGTTAGCATTATGAGGATTGCTCTGTTTGGAAGAAAACACTCTAATTGCGGATACCTTGTAGCCAAGATAGTAAGGGAGAAGTTGGTTTGGCTTTTGTTGAGTACTGAGGGCCAACCTAAAATGAATATGTCTAAGAGTGTCTACAAGAGTTTCTTTATAGGTGCAAAGTGTTTACCTAAGCAATCAATGCTACAAAGGTTAGTGTCAGGAAAGCGGCAAGTAAAGATTAGACTGATCTGCCAGTCTGGATGCCCAAACATACAAATGTCAAGCCCAAATACCAATGGCACTGCTACTTGAACGAAGTTTAATTGAGCTTTAAGAGATTTCACCAGCGAGCGCCGATAGGCCATAGAAGTAAATAAAAACTTGGCAACAAATCAGGATATCATGGCCCTGGGACCATGGATTTGGGAGCTGAAAAAAATGCGATCAGAAATGGGAGTTTGAATTTTGGGAATAGGAAAAAAAATTGAATTTGGGGTACATAATTTTTATTAAAGTTAAAGAAATAAAATTAACCTTCAATTTTCTCAGCGTGTTACAACTGCTTAAATAGATAATTGATTAAGGGAATAGCTTAGAAAAGCTCGAGATTGGGGCCCTCAAGTTTTGCCTAACCCAGTGAACATTGAATGTGAGGGAAAACAATTTTAATTTTAAACTGACTTGAAAATTTTTAGTAGCGGGCTGAGTTGCTGTCAATTCATCCATGGACGCCCAAATTGCTAATTTCCATTGTTTTTGATGGCTAGAGCGATGGCGTCTCGCCTGATGGGCAGCAGGAACCTCTTAAGGCCTTACCACATAGGTTCAGTCCCATTAGGTCTGTAAAAGGTTCAGGATGCCCAACCTGCCTGCACCCAGTCAATCCAGCGTCTGTTGGACCAAATGAGAAGTGTTAATTTGGGTTTTTGATACTAATGGGGGAGGGTTTCAGACTGGCGTCAGCATTCCCCAATGGCCCAAAGTCATTGGCAAGTTCCTCCAATGATTCAACATTAGATGCATTCTTCATAGAAGGTACATGACCGTCAGGCTTTGTTACCAATATTTCTTGGGCAGGTTTTGAACCCGTGACAGCATTTTACAATGGTCCAATGCCATTGGTAAGTTTTACCGAGGATTTTGACACTATATGTTTTGGTTAACAAAATATGCTCTTTGGGCTTTGTTGCCAAATTTTACAATTGTTAAATATTAATATTGAAGATCTGACATTGTTAATTGTACTTGGCCCCTTTTCCCAAAGTGGGTGCTGATTCATTGCTAATTTGTACAGATTCCCCTAATTAACCCATTAATTCTTCAGATGTAAGAACTTTAGTTGGGGATGAGATCCTCTAAGGGAATGCTGTCATCCACCACTCATCAACCACATGAGCGAGGTCACCCTGGGAGACAAGGGGGCTGCCGGCCTTCTTGGCCCCTTCTTGGATGGGAAAGGAAACGCTCCCAATCCAAATTGAGGGGGCGCTCCCAGAACTTACATTACACTTCCCTTTTGCCAAGGGCACCACCACTTGGGACTTTGAGTTAGGGCCACATTCTTGTGAGCTTTTAGCAAATTAGTTGCCATTAGCATAGCAATTTTAGGGGAGGGCGTGGAGCATTGAGGTGGGTAGTGTGGAAAGCCTCAACAAGCTTGGAACAGTCAACACAGCCCTAGCACTGACCCAGATATTTTTGTAAGCTGGATAGCCTTTCCATGTGACTAAATACTGAATGGAGCGGCATGAGCGATGGGAAGCCAGGTTGGCCTCAACCTCAGCTTCCTCCACACCCTTGATTACAATGGGTTCTGGGTCCACTGAAATCGCCCCTTTGAATGGGGGGTAGCTGAGAGACATGGAATACTGGATGATGCTTCCTGTGGGGCAATTTCAGATGGAAGGCGCCATTCTCTAAGTCTTCTTCCACCAAACAGTGACCTGAGCGTTAACTAGCAAACTTATGTGAGGGCACCTGCAACCACAAGTGGCGTGTGTTGAGCATAACATATGAGCCCATCTTTATCTCGTGAGCTAGGAGCCACTTCCAATATGCAAACCGTTTGTAATTGCTTTTGGCTTCAGTTAAATGCTCCTAAACTAGGGACTGAGCGTCCCAAATATGCTGAGTGTGGTCGGCAGCAGCTGGTACCTTTGTATGAAGGCATGGGCCAGCCAAAAAAGAAGTCTTATAACCAAAGGTTGCTTCATATGGGGAGAAGCTTATAAACGCATGTGTTCCATTCTTGTATGCAAACTGGGTGAGGGAAAGATTGTCCGCCGAGTAACCTGAGCAGCTGAAGCATAGCACTGCTGGTACTGCTCCAGGATCTTGTTGACTAGTTTTGTTTGACTATCCAACTGTGGATGGTATGCGGTGGAGCGGCAGGGCGTAATCTTCAAAATTGCCAAGAACTCTTCCAAAACTGCGCCATAAATTGGGGCCTGTGGTCACTGGTAATTTCCTTCAGGAGGCCAAACATCAAAAACACATGAAGCACGAATAGGTGGGCAGTCTATTTGGAAGTGATGGAAGAGGAGCACGGGATAAACAGGGAGAATTTCGTAAAGTGGTCTACAACCACTATAACCGTTGTAAACCCCTTAGAGCTGGGTAGCTCAACAAAAGTAAACAGACACCGATGTCCATGGACCCTCTGCCTGCTGCAAGGGGTGCAGAAGTCCATCACTACCCAACCAGTCCAATTTGGTTTGCGCGCAAGTCACACATTCTGCAATCCAGGATGGAATATCTTTTGACTAGCCAGGCCACTTATAGGTACATCTAACCAAATTGATGCACTTTTTTTCCCCGGGTGGCCAACTTCTGGGGGATCATGGTGTGTTTGAAAGACTTTAGCTCAGAGGTGAGGAGGGACTCACAAAATCGACCTAAACTGGATGACCAATAATCCAAATAATATAAGGATAGCTTGGAAGCTGGGTTGGACAATCGCGCCATAAGTTCCACCCCCTCTGCACATGTCAACTGCATCTCTAAGATCTGTGACACCAAGGCGCATCTGGGGCTAAGTCTGCTGTTGAAACCGTTGGAGGACAATGGTTAGGATTTGATTGGGGGAATGATTGTGAAAAGATCCGCCTCATCTGAGTCAGCTGGGCATTGCGCGGGGTTATGGCTTAGGAAATCAGGAAGGACATTTAGCACTCCTTTCACAAAATTGTATTTGAAGTTGAATCTAAAAAAATTCCTGTAGGTTCGTGCCTGCTGTTGTGACAACTTCTGTGGCTTTAAAATGTAAAGAAGAGCTTGGTGATCAGTCAGCATAGTCAACTTGTGTTAAGAACCCTGTAAGAGGTATCACCAATGGGTCAAGTCCCATGCCATGGCTGCCAACACTTTATCATAGATGGCCCAGGATTGATGGAAAAAAACTTGTGGGAAAAGTAAGAAACTGGATGTTACAACCCATCATGCTCATAGAGCAAGACAGCCCTTACTGCGGCAGAAGATGCGTCACATGCTACAATATAGGGTTTGGAAGAATCTACATACTCAATGATGGGGGTGACAAAAACACCTCCTTGATTGAATCAAATGCCTGCTGGCACTTGGGCGTCCAGTGAAAGGGGACGTTCTTGCCAGTGAGTGGATGGAGTGTGGCAGCTAACTGTGATAAGGCGAGAGAACTTTTTCAGAAATATGATGGTACCCAAGAAGCTTCTCAATTGCTAAAGGTCATTGGTGTAGGCCACTCGCAGATGGCATCCAATTTTTTGGGTGGGGTAGCTTAGCCATCTTTCAAGACAAGATTGCCCAAAAAGGTGACTTCTTCCAGACAAAATTCACATTTTATGGCTTTATGAAAAGACCTGCCCTATGCAAGGCAGTCACCACTGCCTCCATTTCCTTTGCATGTTGTTCAGGAGTATGAGGAGTTTACCAAGATATCATTGATATATGCGACCTCACAGGTGAACCAGAGATCAACTAGAACATTATTGATCATCCTTTTATATGTTGCAAGTGCATTCTTAAGCCCAAAGGGCATTACTCGAAATTGGAACATGCCTTTTTTGTCTGGATAGCAGTAAGCCATTTCTGACCTTCCATCACCCAAATTTTATTAAAGGCATTAACTATATTGAGTTTTTAAGAACATGCGCGACTTACAATTACTTGGGCAATTGTCTGCTCCAAAGGTATGGGGTAGGGGTCATGAACCAAAACTTTGTTAAAGTGACCTTAGTCAACGCTGGGACAAAAAGAGAGCCATCTGTCTTCTTGGCAAAGATGATGGGTGAGGCAACAGGTGATGTCTCTTGGAACAACCAACCCTTCTCAAGCATGTCATCTAACCATGCGTTGAGGGTAGCCATCTCCTCCACTGTATGCGGGTACAGTGGGCAGTTTATGTTCACCACCTGCACCGTTGTCCAAAAACCTAAGTCAAATTCCATATGTAGGGGGAAACGGTCCGCCTTCTTGGAATCAAAAATACTTTGATATCTCAATAATGTTCTGGAAAATCTGGCGGAAGACCTAAAGGGGAAACGAGGGTTGTAATAAACCCACGACCACAAGATTTTGTGAGGATGTTCAGAAATGGAAACTAGCCCTCCATCTGATTGCTGGAGAAGGACAGCGTGTTTGTCTCCAGGTGTATTTTCACATGCTGATGACACTACCAACCCACACCCAAAATCACTGGAAATACAAGGTTGAGAATCGCAGAGAAGCAATTTCAAAAACTAAACTGATGGACTGAGAAAGGCACAAGGTGCTGAACTCTGAAGGAGGGTTGGGCACCTGATGATGCAACCAACGCCAATGTCCCCACATCCAAGTCATGATCAAGCTGCTGGGCCAACTCCATACTCATGAAGTTTCCCGCTGCTCTTGTGTCGACCAAGGCCTCAAAAGATACTTGATGTGCTCCAATACTAATTTTCATTGGTAATGAGAAGTAGGTGGAATTCTGTTTATTGGCAAATACAGTCATTTAGGATGATAAGGAAAAGATTGCGACTAGGTCAGGGGAAAGAAAAAAATTGTGACAGGAGAAAAACTGTTGTGGAAAAGGAGTTGGATCACTTTCTCTCCAGGCTGGTCTGTCAACAATTATTAAACAGGTGTGCTAGAACAAACTAACATGAGCGCGGAGACAGCGTTGGCCCTTTGAATCAATATGGATACTGATTCAATGCTGGGATTGGAAACCGAGGCCAAGTTAGTGGCTTCTATCATGAAGAACATATTTTGAGGGTAAAATTGAGTAAAAAGTTGAGGGCACTGGGGCAGTAGAGCCATAGTGAAATTCCTATAGAACCCTCAGAGAAAAGCAGACAAAATTAGCAAATTACCAGACAGACAACAGATGGCAGGATACCAATTGTAAATTCTTCTGGTAGAAGATGACCATTGCTGCAGCCATCTCAATGAGGAGGCCAAAAATGGCTGAAAATTTACCGTTGATTATGTCAGGAAAGCGGCAAGTAAAGGCTAGACTGACCTTACAGTCTGGATGCCCAAACACCCAAATGGGATAGCCCAAATGCCAGAGGCACTGCTGCTTGAACGACGTTGAATTGAGCTGGGTGAGATTTCACCAGTGAGCGCCAATAGGTCATAACTGTATATAAATACCTGGCAATAAACCAGGCTGCCATAACCCCAGGGCCCATGAGTTTGGGAGCTGAAATAAAAGGAGATTAGAATTGTGGGTTTGAATTTCGTCATATGGAAAAATTGAATTTGGGGTACATAATTTTTTATTGAAATTAAAGATAGAAAATCAACTATTAATTTTCTCAGTGTGTTACAACTGCTTAAATAGACAATTGATTTGTGAAATAGCTTAGAAAAGCTTGGGATCAGGGCCCATAATATTCGCCTAACCCAGTGACCATCAAGTGAGGGAAAAATGAATTTATTTTGAGCTGACTTTTAAATTGTCAGTGGTGGTATGAGTCACTGTCAGTTTATCCACAGATGCCCAAATTTGCCGATGTTCATCAGTTTTAATGGCCAGAGTGATGGCGTCTTGCCTGATGGGCAGAGGGAACCTCCCTAGGCCACCCCACATAGGGGCAGTCCCATGAGGTTGGGAACATGTTTAGGACAGCCAACCTGCCCACATCCAGTCGCTCTGGCATCTGTAAGATCAAATGAGAACTGCTACATTAGGGTTTTGATACTGCCAGGGTGGGTTTCAAACTGGCGTCAGCATTATACAATGACTTAATGCCTTTGGAGAGTTCCTCCAATTATTTGACATTAGGAGCATTCTTCATAGAAGGTACAAGACCGTCAGGCTTTGTTCCCAATATTTCTGGGGCAGGTTTCGAACCTGTGGCAACATTTTCAATGGTCCAATACCATTGGCGAGTTTTGCCAAGAATTTGACACTAGATGCTTTGGTTAACAATAATGTGTGCCAGTTGGGCTTAGTTGCCAAGATTTTGCAATTGTCGGATATTAATGTCAAATATTTGCTGCTGTTAATCATACTTGGCCCCTTTATCCCAAGTGGGTGCCAATTCATTGTCAACTTGCTACAGATTCCCATAATTTGCCCCATTATCTCTTTGGATGTAAGAACAAGGGTTGAGTGGAATCCTCAATGGGTACGCTGTCACTCATTGTTTATCAACCACATGAGTGAGGTTGCCCTGGGAGATGATGGGGGCCACAGGCCTTCATAGCCCCTTGTTGGACGGGAAAGGTAACACCCCACGATATAAATGGAGGGGGCGCTCCCCTGAACTTATAGGTAGCATCAGAGTAAAATTTTCTTAGCAAAAAAAATTGTGATGTTAGCAAAGGTTGTCTAGTGCCTAATCTGCACATTGTAGACCCCCTGAGAAGCAAGTCAGCCTCGCATGTTAATCAAGCCAATGTCAGCGCACTGACTACTAGGATGACAACCTATTTAAGTTGATACAATCACAATTTATATATAGGATATAATAATCTAAAAATGTGAAACGCAATAATCTACTATTTTCTATATCTTAAGCGATTGTATTTATACTTTCAGTTGGTATGTTAAGTTGTTTTTTGTAATAAAACTAAGTTTTTATCATAACTTTATGGCTAAACTTTTAGATTTTAGTAACCTAAGTATATATTTGTCATTCTATTATTTAATTTTTCTCTTTCCTGGTATAGAATTAATAAAGAGGCTTCATTCAGATAATTAAATTAGCTTTACTGAACCAATAGGTAATAGTATATTCAGCGCGTTGTTCTGTAGTTCTGCTAATTACTAATGCGTTATCTTTTACATATCCTCTCCAGGCATTTCAAACATGAATTTAAGGTTAAACAAATACTTTGAGTAACTTAAAAGAGTCACACCTTACTTGAAGAATTCTGATTTAGGTAGCTGCTTGCAGATGCTAATCCCCAGAATTTAACCAAAATGTTACTTGCAGTATGCTCAGTATGCTACAGATAGCCAAGAGAAGTCCAAAGCCAACCACTTATACTAGCTAAGCAGATTTTCTGGTTTTAAACTTGGGCTAAGAAGAACTTATTGAATAGTTAGATCTGTTGTGTAGGTGCTAACTTGTGACTTGGAAAGAGTTAAAAAATTAAACTAAAGTCTGAAGTATATAGATATTATAAACTATAATATATTAAATAAACCTTATAATACTTAATACTTTTCTTTCATAAAAAGGTATCTTTAGTTGGCTACTTTTAAAATTGAGAAATGGATTAATGCAAAACTTTTTAGTCAAATGTTTTGCTAGTCTTGTGCAACATAGGGATATTAAACTTGAGGTAGAATGCATGTCACGCTGTATATGATGCAGTGATTGGCTGGTATCACAAGAATCTAGAACTGAAGAAGCTTCCATATTAGTTTTTATAAAAGCTCGTCGTTTATCATATTGATCCATTGGGTCAATTAGGGTCTCAGTTGTATTGTTACATAATTTTATCCATATTAGTACGTTGAGATTTGTCTTTGCAACCCAGATCATTGCATATAAAAACTGCAAAAATAAAGTATTGTTCTAGACAAATCAAATGCTATAAAAGTAAATTTAGTTTGTTATAATCTCTTTACCATTCAATCATCTATTAAAAATAATTTAATATCCATAAAACCCCTCCATGTATATATTAATAATATTTTACAATTAATGTTTCTTAACCTAAATTAAAGTTTATATCCAACATTAATAGTTAAATGTCTCTAGTTTCTTTAAGGTAATTTGGGTATGAGAATTTGATTGGATTATCGATGCTCCAATATTCTTCCTGTAAACATATATAAGGCTATCTGAAAATGACACTGGAATTTCTCCTCAACTGATTCATTTACTAATAACTCTTGTGATTACACACAAGTAGTACTTCATTGGATCTAGGGATTTGTAAGAGGAGATAATGAGTCCTTAAGTTCAGAAGGTGAGCCAAACCCACCATCATCTATTGTGTGTACCAAGTCATCCTTTTTATGAAGTAATTATATTAAAAGGTTGTAAACTACATTTTTGCTGAAGGGGGAGGCTTTTGATCCATATAGAGTGAAGTTGTATATAAACTTTCATATACTTTAAATTCACAAAAAAGAGTGCACTCATTATAAGTTGTACTTGGATACCTCTGAGAATACTTAGATACCAAGTTTGTTAACCTAACCATATTAGACTTTGCTGTAAGGAGAATGTCTATAGCACCCTTGTTCCCAGTGGGGTGGTGCACAGTGCACAGACCCAACGCCAGGGAACTAGTCGTTATTAATAAAGTTAGTAAAGCCTTCAGAGAGTTCTTGAGCTGTAGAAACCTAGGGCGAGGGTGGTTAATGGTAGATAAAAGAACAAAAACCAGACTAACAACAAAGCAGGAGTGACCCCAAAGTGGGGTTCATACACAAGCGGTTCTCTGGGCTGGTGTTCAAAGGTAATCATGCTAAAGGGAACCAGGAAGGCCCAGCGGTGAACCAGAGGAGAGAGTTATGGTTGTGGAAATCAAAGGGCTAATTTTGCACAAGACCTCCTCAAAGAGATTTGCGCACAGGTTCGCCCAAGATAACATAAAGAAAACATATAACAATGAATAGTTTTTTATTATAAAGGAAGTTGATTAACAAGAGTTTGGTCTTGAGAAAACAAATTTAAGGAAATTTGGGGGAAAAATTGAGTAATGGAAGTGGCGACAAGCTAAGGTGCATCAATAAGCGCACGCTTCCATCAGGCAGTGTACTATACTAGGTAATTGACCAAACTTGGGTTATTGATTGTAGGTAATGCTAGCCAAAGTTGGAAATTTTGAAAGCCAAATGGGTTTTGAGACCCCATTTACCAAAGAATTGAAACAACTGTCATTTTTAATTGCAAAGCTGTTTCATTTTAACGCACCTTCTGGAATACAGGGTCAACCTTCTTTCACATCCCCAGGACCAACCTGAGCATACCTCGTCTTAACCCAGCGTTGGTCCAAGGTATGTTTGATGTCAGGGAGGCCCGCCAAATTCACCTTTTTGGCCTCCTGACATGCAGCTTTATCCTTGGTATTGGTCCCTATTAACATGTCATCCTCAAGTTATGACAATTGCAACCAAGGCAAGTGATAGGGCAACTTTTCTTTACAATATATAAAACTAAGAGAAATTTCTACTATAAAACTCTAGAAAAAATATAACTATATCTCCATCCATAACTACCATCAGTTATCTATCTTGGCACCAGCCTTTATGTTCACTTAGTATCATGGGATTACTCATTACCAAATGCTTCATACCAGATCAAGTACCCTTGAAAAACTTCAGTTGTTTACCAAACTTATAACTAGTTTATCTCTTGAGAAACTCCCTAAAAACTAGTACTTTAATTAGAGCTCATTTACCTTTATACAACGTCAAGTCATTAGATGTTTTCAGGTTGGTTTTAGAAACATTATATTATAGCTAGTCTCTTGCATACGCTTTGACTACTATGTTAACTCTGTGCGCTAGTCTTAATGTCTAAGCTATGACACCTTAAATTTTACTGCTTTTAAGTAATCTGCATAGGGGCGTGTGCCTCAAATATCTAACTGCTCACCTGCAAATGCCATTTTGGAATCATCTCCAGCATTTTAAAAATTAAAATAATTTATGATGAAGCCATTATTACATCTTGTGGAGTTTGCTTCTACTCTAAAGTATTGTTATAGTAAGATAGCTTTTAGCGTTCTTCATGGATGCTTAGTATTGTACATATTGTTGTATTGAATCACATATCGTAGTTCTCATTTTCTTTTGCATTAATTTATTATACATAATTTTGGTGAATGTAAACAGTCAATTGTAAATGCGTAAAAATATCTGAACTTCCATGCAAATTCCTGTGCCATTACAAGATCATCATATTTTCTTCATCCTTTCATAAGTTCCTTCCCAAAAATAGGCAATTTTATGATATTTAATCTATTGTATCTATCAATTTTTGGCGTAGAGTCTTGATACCGCTGAGTCAGTTTGCACAAAGAATTAGCCATTGAGCAACCAAATCAGAAGATATGAAGATCACCGATTCTAATAAAACTTGATAAACTATATATGGAGCTATCGCCCCTTAATTCAAACTTTAATATTTTACTAATTTGCGGATCTATCTGCAACAACCTAATCATGGAAAAAAGCCCTCCTATCAATCCTCCGTGTTTCTTTATATCTCAGTTCTCCAAGCTGGATGCATCCTCAGCTGGGTAGTTTTCTATTCGTTTTTCCTTTTACTTGAAACTCTCATTTATATCAAATCTTGGTGTAATTCCCCCCTTTCCACCGATTGGTCAACATTTAAATCAATTACTATTCATATACCTCTTTTTCATCAATCTTGAGACTCATCTCAATTCCTCCTCTGATCAGCTGGTATGGTTAGCATATCATCCAGTCATATCAATTTCCCAACATTACCCCCCTTTGACTGGATGATATGCTCTTACTGTTTTTATGTTCAAAGGAACATTGCGTGAGCTTGGTTGATGATCCAGCCCCTCGCGGGTTCCTTGATGGTGTAGACATCCATGCTGGTCTTCTCAATTATCTCAAATGGCCTGACCAAGATGCTGGAGAGCTTGTTTGTCCGCCCAAAACTGTGTTAGTCGTAAAATAAAACATGGTCCCCTACAGCAAGCAGCGGAAGTCTGCTTTGTCTCTTCTGATGGGCTGCCTGATCGTAAATCATCTTGGCCAGACTGGTAGAGTATGCTTCTGTTTGCAGCTTTATCAATATATCCATAAGAGTCTTCAAATATTGCTAAGGGTCCACACCACCAATGTCCTCTACACATGAGTAAAGCAAGGCGGGCAGAGCTGGATGTTGACCATACAGCAGTTGGAAAGGGCTCTTACCAGTGGATGAATGATAGCTGATATTATATGCAAACACAGATGTAGGTAGAAGGGCACTCCATTCTGAGGGTCAATCTTTTACCAATTTACGGAGTATGTTCATTAGGGTTTTGTTGACCTGCTCCACCATTCACTTGATTCTGGATGATAGGGAGTGGTCAAAACCCCGCAGATCGCCATCAACTCGTTCAACTTTGGTAGGATGTGCAAAGTGAAACTGGTTCCATTGTCTGTTAGAATAAACTGTGGGCAGCCATGTCACTGTATAAAACACTCCATAATAAACTTTGCAGTGGTGACCGCGCCCAAGTCATTAATGGCCCTAGCCTCCACCCATCGAGTCAAATGATCAATGGTGACAATTATATACTTGGATCGATTGGCGCTAGTTGGCAGGGGTCCCACTACATCAAGGGAAATGGTGTGCCAGGTGAACTGGGGCTTAACAAGCTGGTGTGTGGTCTTCTTGTGGAATGGCTCTCCACTTGACACCAATGGCAACAACTAACCATTTCCAATATGTCATATTTCAATGCTCTCCCAGTAGTAACAGGGTTGCTAAAACTCCAGCATTTTCTGCAAGCCTCCATGTCCTACAGCCCAATGAGCGTCCATAACAAGCAGCAGGTCTTGCTGAAGGTATAGAAAAACTCAGCGTTGAGTCTCCAATCCACTTATATAGTTTCCCCTCACGTAGAAAAGTATCCTTTTTGAGCCCATCTAATACCTTGATCAACTGCAGCGGCTCATCCTGGTATTGTTCACAACCATCTTCTTGCACAATATGTCAGCTAAATACACCATGATTTCGACTGTTGACAGCCAGGAAAGACAATCTGCATTTTAATGTTTTGCTCCTGGACAGTATATAATCTCGAAATTGTATGCCTGGAGCTTTAGTACTCAGCATGCGAGAAGTCATTCCAGTTCACACAGATTCTGCAGCCAGTGCAAGGAAGCGTGGTCTGTCACTACTTGGAATCTTACCTCATGTAGATAGACCCAACTGTTTGTAAGTGTAGATCACCACTAAACACTCCCACTCGGTCATGGTGTAGTTTCATTTGTGACTGTTCAAGCTTCAACTACAAAATGTGACAGGATGCTCCATGCTGTCATCGTCCTTCTGGGATAATACTGCCGCTATAGCAGAGAGGAATGCGTTCATTTGTACTATGAACTGTCTGTAAAAGTTGGGTTTTTCAAAATGAATCACTTGCTAATGCGGTTTGCAACACATCAAAAGCTTTCTGGCATCATTCCATACAATTGAAAGAAGCTTTTTTCTTTAACAACTCGAAAAGCGGGGCCCTGATGCAACTGAAATTGGGAATGAACTGTTGGTAGTACCTGACCATCCCCAGAAACACTTGAATGTCTCGCTTATTACCTGGGCGAGTCATCTTGCTTATCACTTCCACCTTAGCTGGCTGCAATTTAAACCCGTTGAAATCCATGATGAACCTGAGGCAGTCCAATTGTTCTTTAAAGAAATGACACTTCCAAGGCTTAATTTTGATATTAGAAGCAGCGAGGTGCCAAAACTCTTGTTCCAAATGGGCAAGGTGCTCAGTAAACGTCTGAAAGATCACATTGATATCATCAAGGTAAACTAAGACGCAGGACAGCTTTAAATCAACCTAGAATCGTATCCATGGCGCGCTGAAACGTATCTGGGGCATTGCGCAACCCTTGTGGCATGCAAGTCAGCTGGAATAACCCTCTCGAAGTGATGATAGTGCATTTCTCCCATTTTGCTGATGGAAATTCAATCTGCCAGTACCCTGAGATCAAATCCATGGCGAAAAAATAGTTTCGCCCCTCCCAATTGGTCCAACTTATCATCAATATAAGGAAGAGGACAAATATCCTTCTTTATTACATTATTGAGTTTATGATATTCAATAACCACTCAATTTAAGGCATCTCTTCTTTTTACAATGAGCACCGGTGATGCCCACAGACTGTTTGACGGCTCTAACATCCCCTGCATGATAAGTTTATCAACCTCGTTGGAGACAACCTCTTCCGCCGCTTTGGAATGTCTAATAGGTCATGATCAAATGGGAGGATGATCCCCATATCTATCCGATGTACCACTCCTTGAGCACACTCCAAATCATGATTGTCATGTGCAGTGATATGCCAATACTTTTCAAATAGGGCCATAGCCTTATCTTGCTGTTCCACCAATAACTCAGTAAGCGCTTCCCTCGGAACCATGGTCAATACACCAAATGATGAGCTTGTTGGTAGTCTGAGATCCTCCCATGAGCCAAGGTCATGAATATGGCAAACTTTATCTATAGGAACTAAATATTGTAAGCCACCACTTGGTGCCGCTGAATATTTATTTTCTCCTTCTGTAGCTTTTCTAGCAGCACTTTCATCTCCCTTTTCCTAGGTAGCAGTAGCCCTGGAGCCAAATGTGGTTCAAGCCATGAATGCTGGTGAGGAGCCATGATTTCTCCATAAAGCCCTTAGGGACATCGATTTCAAACTCAGTCCCTACTATGCACTGGTGTCCAGATGATAGGCATAAAGCGCTTTCTGCCCAAAGCGGGATCCCTTTGTACTCTTAATATGGTTGGGGATGGCCCTGGTCTGCCATTTCAGTTATAGATAACAAACAGAAATCACTCCATCGCTGTATGCTAGATTGATTTGACTAGAGCAGAACGGAATTGTTGGGATTCCACAAGAAGTAAAATAAACAGGGATCTTTTGTCCTAAAATAAGAGTTTCCTCCGCCATATTTATCACAACACCAAATTTTCTCATGAATGCCACGCCGATCAACATGTCATAGTTGTTATTTGGCAGAACCACCACTGGAGCAGAAGCCTTAAATGACCCAAATAGTAAAGGTAACGTGCTATATTTTCCTTCAGACACAGTGCTATGCGCCCCTGTGGTTCTGTATACTACTTGATGATCCACATCCGGTTTTAACAGAAACTTAGCCACCAACAGGGTAGAGGCTATGTTCACAGGGGCTCCTGTGTCTATGATAGCGCGGGAATTTTGTGTTTTGAACAATGTCGCAATAATTACATTCTTAGTAAGAGGAACCATCAGTGTTTATTAAATGTACGTCCAAGGGCTTTGTGTTACTCAAAAAGGAGTAAATTCCCTTGCTGACCTGAGGATAATCACTAGTGATTTTCTTTACTAGAATGGCTATGTTTACCCCCACTAAAGAGGCAGCATCCGTCAATGAAATCCCGTTACTTGTGCCAGTCTGTTCCAAGATCTGCCACGCATATGGCTTCTGCGTGTACTTGTGAAACTTGGGGCTTGGGGGTGAATTTTTACTTTCAGAAATGGAAGCAGGGGTATCTGACGGAATCTGTTGGTATAACAAAATTACCTGATTGAGTTCCAAATCCTACCCAAAGAAATGCTTGAGAATCGTTAGGGACAAATGAATTGGACTTAGCAGAGGTAGAGCGTCCCGTCTCTACTCTGCTCAAGCTTTTCCCTGCTCAATTTCCTCAGTTGGCATCGCATACACTTGTGGTCTGCTAGGGCAGTTGCCCTTATAATGCCCTCTTTGTCTGCACTGGAAGCAAGTATTTATAAAAGGTTCACATATATATAGCTTGTAGCGGAAGGATCGTGTGAAAGTTGATGGTATATTTACAGGGTTGTGGGTGAACTAGCAGAGTGATCCTAAGCTGAAAAAGGATTTGCTGATTTGTATGATGGACAAATACGTTCCAGAAGTTGATAGCATGGTCACTGCAGCCCATATTCTGAAGAGTTTGGTGTGGAGACAGCAGAGGGTTTTTGGGCTATATTAAGGGTGCTGATCATAGTGGAGAGTTGACGTAAGTTATTCACAATTTTGATAAGTCCTGCATCTCCATCCAAAATGTGAAAAATAACGTTATATAGTTCCTGATATGGTTTGAGAGCTGCCGTCATCGCTATACCAACATCCTTGGTAGACAAAATGTTAGCTTAGTAGTACATGTGCTTCTGCCATTAAACGTTCAGTGAAATTTAAAAGGGTCTTGTTTTGGTGAAACTGTATAGTCAGGAAGTCAGCTTTCCATTGGGCCATCTTGGTTACACCCCTGAACAGCTAGAGAACAATTGCTTTAACTTATTTGTAGGATGCTAAGCTGTTTGGAAGGTAATAGGTAATTTGGTTGGCGCTTTCCACATCTAAAGCAGACAGCAACAGCTTCACTTTCTTCCAATCAGAAGCCCCTTCCACGGCAAATTTGAAACTCCTGAACTAACTGTGTAGAATAATATCATTACTGAAAGGAGGTTATTTTTCGATTCACACAGCTTTGCCATGCTCCAGGATCCTGCCGCAAGGATCAGGCGAATTAGTTTCAGAGTGACTAAGGGGACCAAGCCCTTTGTGAACTATCTTACAGCTGGCCGGACAGGCTCAAATCCATCAAAATGAACTTGAAAGAAGTAGAGTCATGAAGGGAGTACGTTTTAGCACCTGAGGGTTATTTGTTAGCGGATCAATAACATTATTCCCCAAATTGCCACTAACTGCACCATTCCCCCCAGCTCCAGCATGCTCTCCAAAATTCTCAATGATTAACTGCTCCACTTTAATCAAATGGCATCTACACCGTTCATCCTGGAATTCCCATTGCAGTGTCGCATGCTGATATTGCAACTCCCAATGGAATTTACGCTCAACGTGAAACTTCTGCTCCACTGCTTGTAGTTGCAAGAGGACATCTTCAATAATGTTCTGCATGTGGGCCTGCTGTTGGCTAGTGTTACCCGCTTGTTGATTAACATCAGTTATTTGGTTAAGGAGGGCAGCTTGTTCCCATATAAATTCCTCATTGGCCCATCAAAGGGTATTAAGCCATTCTTGCATGTCAGCATACTCTCACGTCTCACCAATTGAAAGAGGGAAGACTCGATGGTGCTCAGCCTGACTAACGGCTTCCAGTTGTGTAACCCGACGGATTAGCTATAGATATTCAGGGGGACGTTGACCAAAGGTTAAGCACGTTATCTGTCATTTGTTGGCTACTCAAAAGGATACAAAGTTGGTTTAATTCAGCTTATACAAAACCAACTTGATCAGCCACTTTATGCTCCATCAGTGTTATTTTTCCTTAAGCTGAGCAATCACAGCTTTGAGCACTTCCGCCCATTTGGTTAAATCCATCATAAAGTGCTCGGTATTGTTTCCCAACATTGTTACGTCCCATATCCATTCCATCAATAGGCCATGCCAATCCAACAGTTCTTCTATTACCCAAGATAACTCAAGATTTAGCTGTGGTAACAACATGTCCAACTAATGGCGGATGTTCCCAACACAATAATCCATTTGCCCCGGCGCTCCCTGTACCTCCAAAAAAGAGCAATCAAGGTGGTCAAGCAGGAGGCAAGCATTGTTTTTCTGTGCTCAAGTGAACCGCATTACATCTCTAATCTCTATACTGTGGCAAGCCAGCACACGCAGTAGCTGGCAAATAGATGGTTGCACATAAGTGACTAGATACTCCTCAATTCTGTGGGTACCAAGACGGCAAGCCAACCCCATTGTATTCGCGTCCATATAAGACATGTACATGGCGTATTGATTCTCTTGGTCTCGTTGGTTATAAAACAAACTCAAGGCATACTCCCCCTCCTCATCTTCATATAATCAATATCCACATAACAACCACTCCATAATATTCCGCAGCTGCTGAGGGGTCACATTTGTGGAGCGTCCTAGTTAGTTGGCCATTAGCTCAGGGCATTTTTCTAGTTGTAGATTGATCATAACTTTATCATTACCCAGCTCAGTTACAGTGAATAATAATGGACCATCATTAGGTGCTTACGTGCTACTTCCACATATTGCGTGTGGAATCCAATTGAATCATGATGTAACAAATGAGGGCTCATCATCGTATCTTAGCATCAAAGAACTACAGTTGACTAGTGGCCCCCTGTATTGAGCACCACTGTTAATTCTCAGCGTAGAGTCTTGATTCCACTGAGTTGGTTTGCACAGGGTATTAGCCACTGAGCAACCAAATCAGACGATATGAAGATTGCTAATTCTATAGAAACTTAATAAACTATATATGGAGCTATCACCCCTTATTTTGACCTTTAATATTTCTCTAATTTGCGGATTTATCTGCAACAACCTAATCATGGAAAGAAGCCCTTCTCTCAATCCTCCGTGTGACTATTTATATCTTGGTTCCCCAAGCTGGATGCATCCTCAGCTTGGTAGTCTTCTATTCGTTTTTCCTTTTACTGTCATGTGCACATGACATAATAGTGGGGACCAACCCCAAAGGCAAGTCTGGGCGCCAGGAGGCCCAGAGGGTGAAGCTGCAGGACCTTCCTGACCTGAGGCATACCCAGACCAACGCTGGGTTTAGGAAAAATATGCCCAGGTTGGGACTAGTGGTATGCCAAACGCCCAGCCCCTGACGTCAAGCCAGGCATTAAAATGAATGATTTACTGAATGAATGTGGATGGTTCAAAACAGTTTTATGAGGATTGGGTTTTGAAACCCATTCTATTTTTGAAATAACGCGCTTGGGTTGAATCCAACTTCAATTGATCACTCAAGTGAAGTTGGTTTTGGCCTATTCAACCAACTCAGATGGCAGTATTGCCCTATTGGTGAGTTGGTGCTTGAGCCCACTGCAGCATAACCCCTATTTATCCGCTTGAGCTTAAATATGTTTTCCCTGACCAACATCCCTTGTTGGTCAACTTCCCGAATAAACCTTGTCCCCATTATACTGTTTTACTTATGCGTTTTTTAATGATCCTGTGCGCAAACCTCTTTTAGGAGGTCTCGCGCTCCATTAACCTTGCTATTCTAAACACAATCCAATTCTCACCTTGCGCACTGTTGGTCCGCCCAGGTACCCTCCAACCTGGGTCATTTATCCTTTCTCTCCATGTGCACCGCGACGCTTTTGGCTGGTTAAATCTAGCATTTCTTCGCTTATATTATTATTGCTCCAGCACCCTCTGTTGGGCAATAGATAGTTTTATTCTAATGGCTAATTTCCTGGCATTGGACTTGTGTATTGAGCACCACCATGCTGGGAACTGGAGAGTTATAGACAATCTTCTAACATTTACTAGAAACTCTCATTTATATCAAATTTTGGCGTAATTCCCCCCTTTCCGCCAATTAGTCGACATTTCAATTGATTATTATTCATATACATCTTATTTGTCAATCTCAATACTTGTCTTGATTCCCCCTCTGATACATCAGTATGGTTAGTGTATGGTCCAGTCATATCAACTTTCCAACATTACCCATTATGCTCTCTTTTGATTGTACTCTCAAAATCAAACCATTATTTCTCAGAAGATGGGAGGTTTACTATGGATATATTATAATTTTACTTTAATAAAGTAGCAGTGCTTACTAAAGTTAGTTTTTAGCATTTTGTCATCATTCCCAGAATAGAGAAAACTATACAAGAAGTTATAGGAATAGGATGCTACGTAGCTCTTCTATATGGAGTTCAAAAAGACTGAAACCTTGTCAGGGGACATAGGACCAGTATTCAAGAAAGAATGAGAGTTTTATCATTGAGGTCAAACTGTGCAGTAGTGTGAATGTGCCGCGAGCTACATTTTGGTGCTCAACACAGGGGCTCCACTCAAAATTGTTGACTTTTAAGCTTAATTACACAACATGAATTTTTTCCTAAGAAGAAAGTGAAGAGAATAACCGCTTTAATGTGTTCTACATCAACCTCCAAGTCCCTAAAAGTTACTTAAAGTAAAAGTTTGATTAAGCTATACCCCTCAGTTTGAGGGATCTAATTTGTACATATTTACTGGTGAAAACTATGACAAATAGACAAATGCCAAAGCAAGGATTTAACTAATTGGTTTAGAAACCGTCAACCTCATTTTCTGTGATTATTCTATACATAGAACAACAAGGAGCGATATTTACTACAGCATGAGAGTTATTGCACTTTGAACCTTAGTCAGAGTATTTGTTCCTCACTGATGTCAATCACCTAGAGAAATATAAATATGTTCCTCCAGCCTTCCATCCAAAATACTTAATGGCCAGTGTTTGACACCATGACCTGATAACAGAAGTGTTCTACATCAGATAATTGTTAATGCTATGCAATCTTTGTATGCCTATCTTGAACTAAGTTTCCAGGGGTACATCAAGCAGTTGACACCCACCACAAAATCAGTCATTAGATTCAAAACAACTAGATGAACTGATCGCTCAGTTAGGAAGTAATTATATAAATTAGTTATTAAACCATGAATGAGAGAGGTGTATTTTAGATGAGTACAAGAAGTAAAATATATTTTCATGCGGGAGTCAGAAATGCTATTACTGCCATATAAGCTAAAGTTTAACTTAATGAATCTAAAAAAATTTCATAAAATAAACCCAAATAACTTGCGTGTGACTGATAAACGTATCAATGTTACCACTGAAGCTACTAATTAATCCAGGAAGAACTGAGACTTCTCTGGTGCCAACATGATTTTACATGCTAAGGTATCAAATCCTTGAAGGATGACTGAATTTCACTTCACAACGACTTAAGATATTTATTACAAGCACACAACAAACCCTATTGGATAATTTAAGAACTATAAGATGCTATCAAAGACCAAAAAATGAAAAGCGCTGGACTCAATCTTCAATATAGGAATTGAAAGCTTAAATCAAAGCACTGAAACAATCTTAACAGCAATCAGAATGCAAATGGGAGTATTTCTAATGTGGGAGCATCAATTTGAGGATGAGATAAATGAGAAACTGTTTATGTGATCCAAAAGTACCAACTTTTGATTTTTTTTGTTATAAATTTAAGGCTGGCTTTTAAAAAGGCTACACGATTATCAGTTGCTATAGCTCCAGTGGTATCTATTAGTAGACTTCTGGTCACTAGGCAAATCTCTTGACATAGAATTCTTCATTAAGGCAAATATCTGCTAAAACGTAGGATTTATTTCTAGACAGCGCTAGGCAATCTCTAGTAAAACTAGGCAAACATTGAGGTTGCAAATGAGTATATTTTTGGTTGTTATTTTAACCTTTGATAGCTTTAATAGAAGTTCAGGATCTAGTAGGATATAATTTGTTAGAAATTCAGGATTGATTATGATATGGCGATTTCCTGAATGATGTGGCGGAATATGAAAGTTTTCTAGAAGTCATAACTTTTCCTGATTGAAGCTCAGATTCAGATATCTCCAGATGGCAAGATCTTTATCATATAATCTGATGGCTCATGAGCAATTCAGGATTTTAATTATTCATTAAGGATCAATGTTATTTGTAATTTTGGTAGCTTTTACAGTGGTGGAACCACATTGATTGAGTTGCAATTTATCTCACGTTTTAACTTCATCTAAACTAGAATGAATCCCATAATTCCTGGAAATGCCCCTCTTAAGATCTTGCTGAGGAGGGACATAACTTTATAATCTAGCGTGGAATCAATATACAACAGAGCCCATCTTGATAGAGGATATTGAGTACGCCAGTTAAATAATAAATCACTTGATAAGGTCCTAACCATAGCATATCAAGTTTTTGAATCTGACCACCTGACCAGTGATGGTAGAACAGAAACAGATCCCCTGGCTGGTATCCAGGTAAAACCAGTTATTGGCATAGCATTAATCCACTTCACTTACTTTTAGTCCCCATAGACTAGGTAACTTAAGTTTTTAATCAAAATAATTAATCCACTAGACTTTGGCTAGCTCAACTGTTTCCATCATATATTTTTCCAATATGGTCTGAACACTTAAAGTAAGATAAGCTCTCATCCTTATAGAGCTTGAAAAGGTGTCATCTGGATAATTTGATGGCAGTTCAAGAGGTATACTAATAGAGCCACTGGAAGGTATTTATTTTCACTTAGATGGGTCAGATCAAGCCATCTTGCAGAGAATGGTAATTAGAGTTACTATCACTTGTACCACTGCTCTGTGGTAGTGGGATTATGTGGGGCAGTGAAGGATTGATAAGTGCACATCAATGAATTAAGGTCAGCAATTAATTAGGATATGAAGCTGGTGCCATTATCTGATAAAGTACCTTCAGGCTACCATGTTTTATGAAGGCCTTTTTAAGCAAGATAGAAACGGTCGTTTTATAAATGGGAGAGGCATATGTTTGGCCCTAACCAATTTATTAGAGTGATTGACCGCTAGTATGATATAACAATGTCCATAAATCTCTGTAGGTAGTGAAAAGTAATGTCAATCTGATGGTAGCAAAGGAGGCAGAAGGACCCACGACCTAATGTTGATACATCAGATTGGAAGGTATCTGGTTGGCACAGATAAGACAAGAATTAAAAATCTTCGATTGACTTAATCTTTCCAAAAAAATCACTATAACACTATTGTAGGATCTTCTTTACGGCGCCATAGCCTACAGTTCAATGGGCCTCCAGGCAATTTTTGTTTTGCCAACGGTCAGACATAAGGCTGCCAAGAGGTACCAACCTGGTTATAAATTAGTTAGTTTTTTCTGAGTCTGCTTGATCATCTTCCTTATTTTTTGCTTACCTGAAGGTATCAGCTCCATTCCTCAAGTTTCCATTGAGTTCATAAATTGAACTTGTCAGAGGCATATAGAGTCAATATGGTACTCATGACAATTTGTTGGCGTTTTGATGTATCATTTTGGCATGATGAAAGATTGAAAAGTCATAACTCTGGAGTTTAAGGCCCAGCGGGCCAGTCATTGATCCAGATCCTTCATCTGTCATATCTACCGCAGAGAGGCATAATCTGTAACAACTGTAAAATATTTTTTTATAAAAATGGGGTGAAAATGTTTAATAACAAGCAGAACAGTTAAGCATTCACGTTAAGTTATGCTGTAATTCCTATCCTCCTAAGTTAGGGTCTTGCTGAAGTATGCTATAGGTGATCAACTTTGTTTTCATCAAGTTGTTCCAGAATGGCTTCAACAGCTACGTAGCTAGCATCAGTATAAAATATAAACAGATTAACAAAGTTTGGGATATACCAATACATGGTCAGCCATGTGAGCTTTCCTTAAAACGTCAAAAGCTTGCTGTTTAGATTTTTCATATTTATACAGAAATTATTTATGGAGCAGATATGTCAGCAGTTTACCAAGCTCAGAAAGGTGGGGAAAATATTGATAATAGTTGACTATCATGAGGAAAACCTAAATATCACATAAGCTGGATGGTCAAGTCATCTTCTCAATTATGACCACTATATCAGGCAATAGATAGATCCCTTCTCAGGTAACCTTATGACCAAGGAATTTCATGTCAGTTCTAAAAACGGCATTTGGATGATTTTAGCTTCATAAAAAAAGAGTGGAATCATCCAAACACTTCCTTCTGTGTGATAGGATTTGATCAAAAGTGTAAGAGAAAATGGTCACAACTTTGAGGTTTAATAACACATATAACATCTTAAAGTCCCCTATCAGGCGGTCCATCGCCTTTTAGAAAGTGTCCAGAGCTTTGCATAATCCTTAGCGCATTCAAGTAGGTTCAAACAACCCCTTGCTTGCTATAAGGGCACATTTCTCCTGATCATTTGGTGAAAGCTTGATCTGCCAATTTCCGCTGGAGAGATCCATTGCAGTGAAAAATTGAGAACCAGTCAGGAGCTGTAAAGAATTATTAATTCGTTGTAGTAAATAAGTATCTTTTTGTGTAATGGAATTAAACTGATGGTAATCCATTACCACCTAATGCCCACCATTCTTTTTTGTATAAGCATCTATGGCGAGGACCATGGACTTTGTGATAACTTAAGTAATCCAGCGCCCAAGAGTTGCTTCAGCTCCTTCATCACCTGTGCTTATTCAACCTTAGATTACCAGTAGGGTCAAGCAAAAATTGGAGAGAATTCAACTGTGAGCACTTTATGCTGCATATATTTCATAATCCCAAAGTCATCTGGACCTTTTGAGAATATATCAATGCACCCTTTGATCATAGCATCTGAGACGCTGCTGCTCAGAGATGAAGGTTTCCCTATTTTTATTTTATATGAGCAATGGTAGTGTCCTCATCTATCCCTAAATTGAGTAAATACTCTGAACCCACAAATGGATTCAACTTGGTCAGCAGGTAGATTCTGAACATATGCAAAAGGTTGCTTTAAAGTTATTAGCATGGGTTTTCAGTGAATCTGAACTTTAAATTGTTAGGGCCCTCGGTAATCAGGATCAAGCACCTGAGGCAGGCAAGAAGCTTTTGAATGGCCGTATCAGAATCTCCACAAAATCTCAAGCAAGTGTTCCAGTGGAATGTTAGCTTGGATCCCATGTTGACAAGTATTTAAAGTATTGGGAGTATAATACTAAGTTGCTGAAGCATATATGGGAATTCCTTCTTAGGCCTCTGCACGGAAGGTGGCAGTTTGGTTTTTGGCCCAGATAATTAGTACTTTAGCCGCGCAACGCAGTTTGAATGTCTCAGTAACCAACTCCTAGGTTTCTTCTTTTCTCTTTAGGGAGGCTTTAATACTAGGGTAATGTGTTATCCTAGTTAGAGAACACAAGTCCTTATGATTGATTTTGGTGCTGAATACATTAAGGAATAGTGTTCCTATGAGAAGGTTAAAACCATCATTCTCTAGCACAACTGATGGGGCTGACACTTCAGGGATCCAAACTGAAGCGGCATGAATGATTAGGCAACCAGAGATTGGGTCCATTGAGGCCCTGAGGTCCCATAATCCTATTTTGGTTTTGATCTGGTGTGACCTCTATTTATTTCTCCAATCAATAGTAAACGACATTATTCAGTGATCTGAAGTCAACTATGTCCAGGATTTTCACCTTATGGACAACTACTTCAACATGGGTAACCTCATTATCAATTTAGGGGATTGATCATTAAATCTTCTGGAAGAATTGGTCTGTAAAGAGCATAGTAAGAGAAATTTGAATCTTTAAATGAAATCAACGAGTCTTGGACATTCATTTCATCAGTTTTGGATGGGACATAATATTCAGAGTGAAAAGAAACGGTAGACGTGGGATGAGGTGCAGAGTCATCAGCATAGGGTGCTTTGTGCTCTAAGCTGACTCCACTTTTCCCACCTCATTAGCCTTTTTCTCTCAACTGGAATCCTCAAGATGACTAGAGCTTCCAAAATAAGAGAAAGGGTCACGTTGGGGTTTATATCTTTGGAATGATCCTAAGCATGAATTTGAGGCTAGGTCCCCTAGTTGGTTTTTGATGTACTTCTGGCTCAAGCAACTCCATAATAATCCCCTACTATGAAGGATGGATTTACACAGCTTATTTTTATTCTTGAAGTGTAGTATGAGAGTTGTACTATGTTGAACCTTTGAGTGGACAGTGGCAATGGCATTTTCCAATTAACTTGATTGCAAGATGTGAGGGCCTGAGCTCTATTCTAAAACCGCTAATCAAACTCTTTATTTGTTTCTCTGCATCTAGGGTGGATCCACATTAAAGCCTGTTTATGGTTAGAAAGAGATATAGTACTTAAAAAACCTTGATAAGGTCATTCTTTAGCTCCGCTAAAGTAGTACATTCTTTTAAATATGGCATCATGAACTCTTGAGCCTTACTATCAAGGCAGGTTTGTACATGCTGGCACTTTTAGTGATCTGTAGCATGTTCCATCACATTTTCATAAGCATAGAAATAAGACTGGGGACCATCTAGTGCTAAAAAAAGAAATAAGACTGGATGATTTTGGTCCTGGGCACAAACTTCTCCCTAAATGTGGGGTTAAAATATCAAAAGGTTTAAAGAGAATGTGGATAAATGGAGAAGGAGGCCGTTCAGACTCAATTGGCTTAGTGTTTGCTAAGCCAGTTTGTGGGATAGCTTTATTAAATTGACAGCAGAAATCATCTGTGTGGTAATCCAGCTGATTTGTGCTCGCTTGGTGCTTGACGCCTGCTAGATTCCACAAAGATTTTATAAAAATTTATATAAGTAAATAAAGTGCTAATAAAATTGGTTTTTATGATTTTTATTAGCCGCACAATAAGGGGAAAAACAATACTCCTCAACCTCCAATTATCTAGTATTTAAAGTAAATTAGAAGGTCAAGGGGGAAATTAAAAATATGTTTGGAATAGTCTGCATGAGTCCAAATTCAGAAATATGCAGGAAGAGCATATCATAACTCAGAACTCGCATCAGGGCAGCTGAGCGAAGGAAGAGGATTTTTGATTGTCCCAAATGTACCTGTGAGGTAACGGTTTTATAAACTTTTGTCCAATCACTGCCCAAGAAATTTTTTGCACCTTGGGGGACCCCCGCCAAGCCTATAAAAGGGGGGGGTCCCCGCACAGGTGCATTGAAGGACTTTGTTGGGGTTAGGGAGTGCCTTCTTATGATTCCCCTGAGGTCCATGGTGAGGTCAGAGAAATCTGACCCGCTGATTTTACTAGTTCCCATATGGGTTTTAAACTGGTGATTCCCCAATTAACGGGGTTTCAACAAGAATTGGCCAGGGACTTTTGGCCAATTTTCATTCAATATTTTTATTATTAACAAATGAATTCTTAACCACATTGAAAAATGCAAATAACTGACATTTCCCTTTTTTGGCAGAACTTAACCTGCAGCATTCTTATTTTTAGTCTGCAAAGGTAAATGTCTGACAATCTGAATCATCTTGGAGGGTGGAGTAGCAGGTGTTGAGATGATAAAATGAGGCGTTTGCATCTAAGAGTCAGTTGAGGTTTTAAATTTAGCAGATTGGCTTACTACTTTGGATGACAGAGTATCGTGTAATCCTCACTTTTTGGAGTTTGGCATTCATCTGCTCAAGTTGGGTTTTCATTGATGGTCTGACTGGATTGCTTTGAGGCAATCAACTGAGAAGGCTTTGTTTAAGGAAAAAAATTTGTTATATGATAAAATTAGTGTTAGATTATCATTGAAAAGCCCCCTTTGATACTCATTTATGCTCATCAAGCCACCTTTGTAACAAATCGGAAAATACCCCAGTTATGATTGATATATAATTTTTACCTATTTGTTTAGTGCACCGGCAAGCAACCAAAGCGGCCTAACCAAGTAGGGAGAGGTTTGGGCACCGACAAGCAGCCAAACATTCACATCTCTTTGGTTGGCTATGTAGGGTTAAATAGTGGTTGGTTCAACCCAACCATGCAAAAGCCTCCTCAAAACGGAAACACCTAAAAAAACCACAGGTATGTGAGGTATGCAAACCCTGAAACATCCTTTATTTTAATTTTTGACCATAAAAACGAAGGTGTCCATTGACTGGAGCTCATCTGGGGAGCAACTGAAAATGCTCCCCAAGAAGGGACATGCTAGGGTGAAAATTCCAAAGTAAACTTCAGGATGGGTAGGCGCGCCTTATAAAGCACTTTGGGGCCTCACCTGAGTTATTGATTAGGCTCACACAAGCCTAATTTATGACTTGGGCAAGGCACAACCCAGCGCCCAAAATGTCCAAACTAAAAATGGTTTTTTTAAATAATTTGACTCAAATTTGGAAAATCTGAATCTGAGTCAAAATGTACATCAAGATGAATCTCAATTGTTACATTACCCACTGCTAGAGGAGAGCCCCTCCCCAAAGAGGGGCCCCACAGTGGAAGGCCGCCACGACAAGGGCTTCCTGGGGCGAGTTACCTCTAGCCCCATGAAAATTAGCCCAGATGCACTCTGGGCCCCTTGAAGGAAACACAATAGAGAGAGCAAATCAGGACTGGGCTGCCAGAATCAGCCCACCCAATGGGAAGATGCACGCCCAGCTCATGGCTGTGTTGCGCCCCCTCTCAGGCTCCTGTTGGCGATGGTCTTCCCATCCTGACCAGGAAGGTGCTTTTGCCAATGAAAATGCGAGAGGCGCGCGCGGTCCAGCGCAGCTGAATGGCCCCTGCCCAAGGCTGCACGCCCAGCACTTGGCTGCGTTGTGCCCCCCCTCTCGAGATCCCATTGATGATGGTCTTCTATCTCAACTGGGAAGGCGCTTTTACCACAGAAAACTTGAGAGGGGTGCACAATGCAGCGCGGCTGGACGTCTGACCCCTTTCCGGGAGGACCATCTACGGATGAGAGAGCCCTGCTGGGACAGGTCCCCTCGGTGCTACCTATCCCTGGTGAGCGGGAGGCCCCACCAGGAAATTAACTGATGGTCACTTCAGGTCCAGGGTTGGCCATCAGTCAACAAGCTCCCACCAGTGCTGGTTACTTGACAACTGGGACCAAGTGACCACTGAGGTTGGCTAAACAGGGGATTGGGCATGCAGCACACATTGACTTCAAAATTATGTAACATATCTGAAAATAACCCAGTTCCAATTGCCATATAATTTTTACAAATTCATTTGGTGCACCGACAAGCAACCAAAGCGGCCTAACTGAGTAGGGAGAGGTTTGGGCACCAATTAGCAGCCAAACATTTACCTCTCATTGGTTGGCTATTTAAAGATTGAATAGTGGTTGGTCCAACCCAACCACATGAAAGCCTCCTCAAAATGGAAACACCTGAAAAAGACCACAGGTATGTAAGGTTTGCAAACCCTGAAACATCATTTAGTTTTTATTTTTGACCATAAAAACGAAGGTGTCCATTGACTGGAGCTCGTCTGGGAGCAATTGACAATGCTCTCAGGAAGGGACATGGTAGGGTGAAAATTCTGAAGTTAACTTCAGAATGGGCAGGCACGCCTTATAAAGGCAGCTCTTTGTGGGCCTCACCTGAGTTATTGATTAGGCTCGCATAAGCCTGATCTATGACTCAATGAGGCAAGCCCAGCGCCCAAAACGTCCAAACTAACAAAGTTTTTTAAACAATTTGATTCAAATTTGGAAAATCTGAGATTTGAGTCAAAATGTATGATCGAGATGAATTGAAATTGTTACATTACCCCCTGCTAAAGGAGGGCCCCTCCCCAAAGAGGGGCCTCACAGCGAAAGGCCGCCATGACAAGGGCTTCCTGGGGCGAGTTACCTCTAGCCCCAGGAAAATTAGCCCAGAAGCACTCTGGGCCCCTTGAAGGAAACACAACAGAGAGAGCAAATTGGGACTGGGCTGTCAGAATCAGCCCACCCGGTGGGAAGATGCACGCCCAGCTCATGGCTGTGTTGCGCCCCCTCTCAGGCTCCCATTGGCGATGGTCTTCCAATCCTGACTGGGAAGGCGCATTTGCCACTGAAAATGCAAGAGGGGAGTGAAGTCCAGCGTGACTGAACGGCCCCTGCCCAAGGCTGCACGCCCAGCACTTGGCTGCGTTGCGCCCCCTCTTGAGCTCACATTGGTGATGGTCTTCCCATACTGACTGGGAAGGCGCTTTCAACACGGAAAATGTGAGAGGGTTGCATGGTGCAGCACGGCTGGATGTCTGACCCCTTTCTGGGCAGACCATCCATGGGTGAGGGAGCCCTGTTAGGACAGGTCCCCTTGGTGCTGCCAATCCCTGGTATGTGGGAGGCCCCACTGAGAAAATAACCATTGGTAACTTTGGGTCCAGGGTTGGCCATCAGTCACTGTCTCCCACTGGTGCTGGTTACTTGACAACTTGGACCAATTGTAAGTCTCAGGGAACGTCCTCTGGTTGTTGACTGGCCATTTTCCCATTTCCAAGTAAAGGGCACTGAAGATAATGGCTATACTACTCATTACTCAGGGCGATCTTGCTCACGTTGTAGATGAGTGCTGGGTAATAGCAATCCCACTTTGGATCCTGTTTTCTGTACCCACACTAACCTCAGCAGAACTGTTATGAGGAATCAGTGAAATCTGTGCTGAGATTGCCAAGATAAAATTGATTGTAACCAATTTGAGTGGCAATACACCCGATGCTCAGATTTTAAATGGTCAAAAAGGTAGGAAGACTACGCAATTGGTCAGGATGCCCGATGGTTGTGATTTAATTAACATGACAATTGGAAAAATCCCTCCCCTCCCAAATCTGTCAGGCATCACCCCCAATGGGCAGCTTTCTTCTGACAAATTGGGTGTTGCGCCTGATGCAATGCCATTGACCAAAAAATGGCCCAGTGACCAAGCATGGGCAGGTTGGGCATCCCAAACCCGTTCCCAACCAAATGGGCCCACCCCTATGCGGGGTGGCCTTGGGGATTCCCACCGCTCATTGGGCTAAATGCTGTCACGCCAACCGTCAAAAACATAGTCAAGCTTTGGTTCAAGCGTTCAAGGTCAAACTGACAGTGACTCGGCCTGCTGCCAAATTTTTTGATGACAGTTCCCAAGGAACTAACCCGCCCATTCCCAAATAATTCGCTGGTTAGGTAAAATTTGAGGGACCCAATCCTGGCTTTGTTTTCCCCCAAATTGAATACTATTTAATCAGCTGCATCACACTGAGAAAATTGTTGTTTGATTTTTTTCCTAAATTTCCATTAAAAAATTCTTCCTAAAAATTAGTTTTTACATGTTAAAAATTAAGCCGCCTTATCTGCTGACTTTCTCATACCCCTCGAGGTTAATGACCATGTGCATCTGGTACTTTATTTTGTGCCTATATGAAACTCTGGCTCACGGGCAGATATTGGTGTAACTCCTTTTCAGTTCCATATTTGTCATATCAGCAGCAGTGCCTCAGGCATTCTAGTTTGCTGTTTGGATGCTCTGGCATCTGGGCTGGCAGGCCAGTCTACTTCTTACTTGCCACCTGCCTTGCATAATTGACCAACCATTTTTCTTAGCCATTTCTGCCTTTCTCACATGTATAGGCGCAGCAATGGTCCTCTCTTTCCAACTAAGTCAGTTTGTAAAGAAGATTATCTCTGACCACATCAGACCAGCCACATTAGAGCCTCCAAAACCATACCCCATAGTTGCCGCAGCTATTTGCCCATTGGTTTCCTCGGATCCTACCACCATCTCTTTGGTATCGCTGGATTCATACACAACTACCAAAAATGAGAACTATGCTTACTTCTTAGTTCCCATGAAGATTAGCGTTGGTTCTCATCTTGTCTCTTTTGAGGCCCTGATGGACACTGGAGCCGCGGGGAATTTTATAAGTGTTGAATTAGTGCAACAATTAAAACTGGAAATGGATGCGGGCTCCTCAGTTATGGTGGCCTCATCCGCTTATCAACCCTCATATGTCATTTGCCGACCAGTACCTTTTTCAATCCAACAGTTCAGCTTCTGTGATTGCTTTTTGGCTATGCTGGACTTGGTGTTTCTGGTAATCTTAGGGGTGGGGTGGTGGCGTCAACAACATGTGAAGATTCATTTAGAGACTAATATGCTGTCATTCACTAATGATCATTTGGAGGGAGAATTCCCTTTGATTATCACCCTCAAGAAAGTACAAGGAAATAGCTCCATCACTACCCTAGTCACTTCTGCGGGCGTTCTAGCCAATTTTCCCGAAAACTTAATGCACTATCGGAGAATCTTCATTATGGAAAAGGTGGATCATCTGCCTAAACACACCAGGTATGATTGTGGGTTTTGAACGACCGTGGAGTTGGTGAATATCAACTGTCCGCTGTATGGGGATACAGCAGAGGAAGAAGTTGCACTCAATACCTGGTTGGACAATATGTTGAAAAAAGGTTGGCTGTTCAAGGAAACCTCACCCGTCACCTCCCCCATTGTCTTCACCAAAAAAGTGGATGGTTCTCTCCATCCCTGTGTGGATTACGGCCATTTGAATAAAATAACAATTACTGATATCTACCCATTGCCTTTGGAGCAGACAACCAGTCAGGCAATCGCCAAATCCCGTGTGTTCTCTAAGCTGGATCTGGTGAACGCTTTCAACCAAATTCAGGTAATGGAAGGGCAGGAATGTTTAACAGCGATTCAGATGAAGTGTGGCATTTTCCAAATTTTGGGTAATGCCTTTCAGGCTGAAAAATGCTCCCGCTACGTTCCAACAGATGATTGATAATGTACTGGGTGAACTCCGGTTCACCTGTGCTGTTGCATACATCAATGATATTCTGGTTCACTCTCTGACTCCCAAACAACATGCTATCAATTTTGGTAGTGGTGGTGATCGCTTTGCATAAGGCAGGGTTGTTTTTCAAACCTTCCAAGTGTGAGTTTTACAAGGAGGAGGTCACCTTCCTTGGGAACCTGGTCCTTAAAGATGGCATTGCAATCCCTCCCAATAAGTTGGATGCTATCCGGGAATAGCCAACTCTGACTACCCAGAAACAACTACAGATTTTCTTGGGAACCATCATTTTCTTAAAAAAGTTTCCCCCCGCACTCTCTCAGCTCGCTGCCCCACTTACCCACTCAAAGGAAAGAATGTACCTTTTCATTGGATGGATGAATACCAACAGGCGTTTGAATCAATTAAAGAGGTGTTTGTATCCCCTCCCATTTTAAAACACACCAATACCACCAAGCCATAAATCGTTGCATGCAATGCATTGTCAGTAGCTGTTGGAGCAGTGTTGCTCCAGGATCATGATGGTTTGGAACACCCAGTCGCCTACTTTTCCCAAAAGTTTACCTCCACTGAGCAGTCTTGGGCTATTTATGACAAGGAATTGGCAGCTGTTGCATGGGTCTTAACCCATTGGAGGTACCTGTTACAGGGTGCTCAAAATGAATTAATGGTTCGCACAGATCACCAGGCCCTGTTGTACTTTTGTAAGCCCCAAAAAATTGGCACACTGGCAAGCCCAAACCTATCAGGACCTGTGCAGTTTCAATTTCAAATACAAATTCATAAAAGGGGCACTAAATGTACTTCCCAATTTTCTCAGCTCAGCCCCGCCCACAGTTCCACAGATCCATAGGAAGTGGACCTCGTTACTGTGATTCCTACCACCCAAATCTTGTCAATTGCTCCCCCTGTCATTTCTTCCATCGCTCTGGACCCTGACGCTCCATTAGTTGCTCAGGTCTTAGCCAGTCAAATGGCCTGCCCTGAAGGCATGGAGTTGATTGAGCAGTTATCTCACCAGATGCATAAACACTCTCTATATTCACTGAAGGAGGGTCTTTTTACTTTAGATCTCACATTTGGGTTCCCCCTTCTTTCCGAAATGAGGTATTTCGTGACCATCACGACCCCCCACAGTTGGTCACCCTGGTTCTAAGAAATGCATCAATTTGATCAAAGAGACCTACAATTAGGCAGGTTTGACAAAAGAAGTTCTGGGCTGGATCACCAATTATGTTACTTGTGCTAGGGCCAAGTTGGATTGCTCTAGCAAAAATGGCCTCCTGCACCTCTTACAGCAGTCTGAGGGTCCATGGACATCGGTGTCCATGGATTTTATCATCAAGCTCCCCTGTTCTGTCGGGTTCACAGCAGTGATGGTAGTGGTGGATCACTTTACAAAATTTTCCCTCTTTATCCCCTGCGCTTCCACAATTACATCTGAAGAAACTGCCCACCTTTTTGTACACCATGTGTTTTTGATGTTTGGTCTCCCCCAGGAGATCATCAGCGACTGTGGTTCCCAGTTCACCACGCGGTTTTGGAGTGGACTTTTATTAATCCTGAAAATATCCCCCTGTCGCTCCACGGTGTATCATCCTCAATCTGATGGCCAGACCAAGTGGGTCAATCAAGTTCTTGAACAGTACCTGCGTTGTTATGCTGCAGCCGCACAGGATACTTGGGCCAATGATCTCCCCCTCGCCCAATTCGCATACAATAATGGAACCCATGCGTCCACAGGGTTTTCCTCTTATGAAGCAACGTTGGGTTATAATTCTTCATTTTTTAGTCAGACCATGCTTGCAGCCTGAGGTTCAAGCTGCCATGTACCACGCTGCTCATTTTAGATTGACTCAAGGTTTAGTGCGGGAACACCTCACCAAAGCTATAGACAACTACAAGCAATTCGCGGATCAGAAGCATCTTCCAGGTCACGAGTTTACAAAGGGCTCTTACGTTATGCTCGACACCCATCACTTAAAAATCCAGGCCCCTTCCCACATATATTCAGTAAACATTTGGGACCCCATTTGGTGGAGGAGGTATTGGGCAATGGGGCATTTTGACTGAAGCTCCCCGCGCATTGGAAGCAGAATCCCGTTTTCCATGTTTCCCAGCTGTCGCCCTTCAAGGGTGCAATTCCCATGGAGCTGGAACCAATTATCGTTGATAATGAAGAGGAGGCTGAGGTAGAAGCTATCCTGACATCCTGGAAATCCCGACATTCTGTACAGTATCTCGTGGCCTGGAAAGGGTATCTAGCCTATGAAAACAGTTGGGTCAAGGCGCGCTATTGTGCAAATTGCATGGACCTGGTTGATGCGTTCCATTTATCCCACCCCAAAGCTCCCCATCCCCCCCCAAAAAAAAGTCGCGACTATTATGGCAATCAAATTACCCAAGGCTCACAAGAATGTGGCTCTCATGAAGTTACCCAGTGGTAGGGTCCTTCCCTTGGGAAAAGGAAAGGGTAATGTAAGTCCTGGGGAACGTCCTCTGGGTGTTGACCAGGCCATTTTCACATTTCCAAGAAAGAAGGCACCAAAGAGGATGGCAGTACTCCTCGTTACTCAGGGTGATCTCGCTCAAGTAGTATATGAGCGCTGGGTAACAGCTCTCCCACTTCAGGTCCCATTTCCAGTACCAACACTAACCTTGGCAGAACTGTTATGAGGAATCAGTGAAATCTGCACTAAGATCGCCAAAATAAAATAAATCGTAACCAATTTAAGTGGCAATCCGCCTAATGCTCAGATTTTAAATGGTCAAAAAGGTAGAAAGACTGATCTATCAGCCAGAATGCTCAATGGTTGCAAATTCAATTAACATGACAATCAGAAAAATCCCTCCCCTCCCAAATCTGTCAGGCATCACCCCCAATGGGCAGCTTTCTTCTGACAAATTGGGTGTTGCGCCTGATGCAATGCCATTAACCGAATGAATGGCCCAGTGACTGAGCATTGGCAGGTTGGGCATCCCAAACCCGTTCTCAACCAAATGGGCCCACCCCTACATGGGGTGGCCTTGGGGGATTCCTACCGCTCATCAGGATAAACGCTATTGTACCAACCGTCAGAAATGTAGTTAAGTTTTGGTTCAGGCATTCAAGGTCAAACTGACAATGACTCAGCCCGCTGCCAAATTTTGTGATGACAGTTCCCAAGGAACTAACCCGCCCATTCCCATATAATTTTCCAGTTAAGTTGAATTTGAGGGACTCAATCTCAGCTTTGTTTTCCCCCAAATTGACTACTATTAATCAGTCACATTGTACTGAGAAAATTGTTGGTCAATTTTCTTTTCTAAATTTCCATTATAAGTCTTCCTAAAATTAGTTTTTTAAAGTTAAAAATTAAGCCGCCTTATCCACCAATGTTTTCATACCCCTCAGGGTTAATGGCCGTGTGCATCTGTTAATTTATTTTGTGCCTATATGAAATTCTGGCTCACTGGCAGATATTGGTGGAACTCCTTTTTGGTTCCATATTCGTCATATCAGCAGCAGTGCCTCAGGCATTCTGGTTTGCTGTTTGGATGCTCTGGCATCTGGGCTGGCAGACCAGTCTACTTCTTACTTGCTGTCCACCTAACACCAAGTGACCACTGAGGTCAGCTAAACTGGGGATTGGGGTGTGCAGCGCACATTGACTTTGGAATCATAAAACAAATTGAAAAATACCCCAGTTCTGATTGATATATTTTACATATTCTTTGGTGCACCAGCAAGCAACCAAAGCGGCCTAACCAAGTAGGGAAAGGTTTGGGCCATCAACAAGAAGCCAAATATTCACCTCTCATTGGTTAGCTATTTAAAGGTTGAATAGTGGTTGGTCCAACCACATGAAAGCCTCCTCAAAACGGAAACACCTGAAAAAGACCACAGGTATGTAAGGTTTGAAAACCCTGAAACATCCTTCATTTTTATTTTTGACCATAAAAACGAAGGTACCCATTGACTGGAGCTCGTCTGGGGAGCAACTGACAATGCTCCCCAGGAAGGGACATGCCAGGGTGAAAATTCCGAAGTTAACTTCAGAATGGGCAGGCACGCCTTATAAAGGCAGCTCTTTGTGGGCCTCACCTGAGTTATTGACTAGGCTTTCACAAGCCTAATCTATGACTCAGGTGAGGCACAACCCAGCGCCTGAAACGTCCAAACTAATTTGTTTTTCAAATGGTTTGACTCAAATTTAGAAAATCTGAATCCAAGTTGAAATGTACAATTGAGATGAATCTCAATCGTTACAACCTTTAGCAGTTGTTGTTCAAGGGCTTTAATTTAAAGTTTGTGATTTTCATCAAAAGAGAATCTAATAGGCGAAGAGGCCATGGGGGTCCATGAGGTTATTCAGGCTTAGGGGCCCTTGCCCCTTCATGGCTAATAGAGCTGGTAGCACCAGGATTTTTTTATTTAATATTACCAGAACTGATGGCATGGTAGTTCTTTTAATTAATTGCTGAATCTGGGTAGCTAAGTCTGCAAATCAGGAATCAGTGGTTTGGCGATCCTTGTATATCATTTGATAAGTTCATTCTAAGAGTGTCTCTCTTGCTGGTCCAAGTAGCGGTGGCATGAGCCATCTGCTGAGAGAGTTCTCCATGTAGTCAATGGATAACCCCGTTGTCAAATTTGGGCCAAGTGGTGTTGAACCTCATATATCTCCCATCGGTACTCCAATATGCTTCACAATTATTGTTGCTGTTGGCTTTTGGCAGATTATGTTGATTCCACCATACTGGTTGCACAGGGTAAAACACTCTGAGAAACAGATGCAAAAAGAGATCGGTGGCCTTTAATAATAATAATTTTAATAATAATAATAAAGCTATTTACTAAGGAGCTATCACCCTGACAATATCAATTTATCTAATATTTAACTAATTGGTCACTTCTGTTGCTCTTCCCACTCTCTCTTTCCTCGTAAAAACCTCTCCTTCTCATTCTCATACTAAACTATTAATCTTTGGTATTCCTCAGCAGATTCAACATGCTCCGCTTAGTAAATCCCTATTTGCTATGATCTAATGATTTCATTCAAGCATTGAGACTTTGGCGGAATTCCTTTAATTCACTGAACTATTAAATATTCAATTAAACTCACTTTTCATTTACATATCAATTGCTCAATCTCGAGGCTCTCCTCAAAATTTTTCTTTACAATCTGTTGGAACTATAGCTTTATTGTCCAGTTATATTGGAATCTTGGCATTATCCCCTTGACTGGATGATAAGCTCCTATTGCTTGTATGTCCAAAGGAACTTTGCATGTACTTGTTTGATAATCCAACCACCCACGGGTTCCTTGATGGCGTAGGCATCAATACCAGTCTTCTCAATTATCTTAAGCAGTCTGATCTATATAATGTCAAGCTTGCTCCTTCTTCCATTCACATGTTGGTCTTGGAACAGGACAAGATCTATTACCCCAAACTGGGGATGGCTTCTGCGTCTACCTTGGTTGTCCACCTGATCCCAGATCCTTTTAGCTAGACTAGTGGAATATGTTTTGGTTTGGAGTTTAATCAGCGTGTCTGTTATTGCAGACAAATAGCATTGGGGCTCGATATGCTGGTATCCCCCATACAGGAATAAAGCAATGCCAGCAACACTGTATATCTTCCATAGTTTAGCTGGAAAGGGCCGTGGGATCCGCCTTATGGATGCCACAAATAATATATTAAAGTGAGTCTTTAATTTTTAATAAAAGTATAAAATAACACTTTTCTAAGTTTTTTATGTTTTTTATTATTCAGGAAGGGCAAAACCAGAAAAGGTCCCTTTCTCAATACTAGTTTTTCCTATTTAAACTAGTTCAACTTTTGAGACCAGGGGTATTTGAGGCAAAAGAATGCAAAGCTCAGTTATCTAAATTAGGAAATATAGGCTTTTGGCCTATCAGATTGAAGATAAAAAAATTTTAGAGGCAAAACCAACCCATGCGGTAACAATTTGATGAATTGTATCCAATCACCAGCGAGTAAAATCTTTTCACCTTAGTGGTGGTTAGACTCGGATGGTAATGATTGGGTAATTTGGTGGTGATCAGACTCAGATGGTAATGATTGGCTAATTTTTACACTATCATCCTCAAGTAAATCTTTGCACCTCAGCATGGGTTAGACTCAGATGGTAATGATTGGTTAACTCGCATCCAATCATCAACAGGTAAAATCTTCTTACCTTGCGGAGGTTCTGATCCATGAGAGAATATACTCCTAAAATTTGACTGAGGAGTTGGAGTATTTCTATTATTAATTATTACCTTTTTAAGCCAATTTTTATGATAAATCATATTTTTCTGGTTGTTAGGATTCCACTGAGAATCCACTAAGGTCTTTTTGCTTTGGGTACTCATATCGTTGATATCCACAATATTATCTAAAAATTGGGCAGGTGATGGTCCAATCATAGTGCAGAATCAGGAACACTAATACCTCCAACATTCTTTTTCTTAGATCGAAAAGGAGAATGTCTGACATTGCCCCCCTCAAGAATGTTGGTAGGGGTGTTGCGGTTATGGTAGTGTAATGCCTTATTATCCACTTGAGAAGTAGATAGGGGGGTGCAGAGCTCATTGGCAGCCTGCCCTTTTTTAGTCGCTGTTTTTGTGAGGTTGGTGTACATTCAGGAGGACTCCTTCTTGCTGGGTCTGTTATTGACTAGAACTAAGGAAACTTCATAATTGAGCAACGACAAGAACTCCTTGCTTCAAATTGATAATGCCGTCATACTCAATCATAAACTGAGTACCTATAAGCATGTCATAATCATTATTCTCCAAAGCCACAGCGGGGGCTGATAGAATAAGCTTCCCAATACAAATGGGAAGGGATGAGTAAGCACCCAGTGCGCGGGTGTTGTTGGGACCAGCAGTTCCATAGTCTTGGTTGTACTCTAAGTCAGGTGCAAGGTTGATTTTTTCCATCAACCTGGAGGATATTACACTTACCGAGGGAGCCTGTATCTAGAATGGCCATCACCCAAACTTTTTATATGACCACTTTGACCTTAATGAGTATCCCCCCAAAAGTGGGAGATAGCGCTAAGACCTCCTTAAGATGGAAGTTGGAGTTTAATTTACACGCGGTCTTAGGGGTAGATTTTTTTAGATGGTTTTCATGGTATGGCCATGCTG